>JAGKTI010001131.1:32429-94058 GCA_018397915.1 Birgus latro
CCTTGCCCAGTGTCACTCCATCCTTGGTGTTGCCCTTCTCTTGTCTTTCCTTTCATACTACAATTCCCCCTGCCCCTTCCCGAGCGTCACTCCTCCCTTAATGTACATTTCTTTCTGCCCCTCCCTTAGTGCCACCTCTACCCCAACCCTTTCCCTGGTACTACCTCGTCCCACCTGTCCCTCACCCACAGTCAGCTCGCCTCCTCTCCCCTCACCTGTCCTCCCTAACCCGTAGCAAGGAAGGGAATGAGAAGTCTGTAGGAGAGGGAGAGAGGGAAGGGGAAGGAATAATCTTAATTATATGAGTAGAAGCCATTAGCTTGGCATATAAATTCGTTACTAAACACACGAGAAAATATAGTCACACATTCCTTGTATGCTGAGGTTATAGAAATAAGGCAACTGAAAACGCTCAATCCAAACGGTGACAAGTAACCTACACCATACAAATATGCTCTAATACTGTTTTCTGTTTCATCCACTGTCTCATCAAAACCAAACCTCTTCCCCTTTCACTAGCTACCTTATTTTAAATTAAGACAGAGGAAGGATAAGAGGGTGGGAGGGATTGGGATTTAAAAAGCTAAGGAGGAAGTCAGGGATCAAGATATGAGGAGCGAAAAAGGGAAGATTATAATATACGAAGAGTGAAGCTGTAAAATGCAAGAGTAGATGATTGAAAGAGAAACTAGAAGGCTAGGGAAGGAGGAAGAAAAAATAGGTTAAAAAATGAGAAAAAAGGATAGGAGAGGAGGAAGGAAGGAATAGGTAAAGAAATGAAGACAATACACAACAAAGAGAAGATAAAGGAATGATAGGGAGGAAGAAGGGAGAGATGACTGAAAGGGAACTGAAGAGAAACACAGAGAAATATATTAGAAGAGGGAAAGGAGAAATAAGATGTGTTGTAGAGATTATTTGAAAAGAAAAGAGCAAGTAGCAGAAAGATGGAAAGACGTGAAAAGAGAAGAGGAAAGGAGCAACAAGTGACGAGAACTTAAAGAAAACACACACACACACACACACAGGGAAGAAGGAACAGGTGACAAGGAAATACACACACACACACATACACAGGGAAGAAGGAACAGGTGACAAGGAAATATACACACACACACACACACACGCATGCACGCGCGCGCACACACACACGCACGCACGCACGCACACACACACACACACACACACACACACACGCACGCGCGCGCGCACACACACACACACACACACGCCACCAGGCACAGACAAAATNCACACGCATGCACGCGCGCGCACACACACACACACGCACGCACGCACACACACACACACACACACACACACACACACACACCGCTCACTGGCTGAGTGGTAACGCTCTCGCCTAGCATCTGCTAAGACGGGGGTTCGCGCCTTGCTCGGAGTGCAAAAAGTTTCACTGACGAAGTGGTTGGTCACTGTCCTCCTTGAGCAAGAGGATGGGTGTGTGCGTGTGTGAAGGTCAAGGCTTTGCCCATAGATCGGACTATGTGAGCTCTCAGCTCTCTTCCGGAAGGGTAAAATGCTGATGATCACAATCATCACGTGATCCTGACCGACCCGGTGAATTACACACACACACACACACACACACACACACACACACACCTTTGGTATTAGCACTCACATTTTTAATACCTTTATTCCAGGTGACTTTTTTTCACTTTAGGTAACAAGATAGGAAAAAAAAAATATTAAATCACAACTTTTAATATTTTTCATACGCTAACTGTATATTTATATATTAATATTGTAGTAACTTGCAGGTATTATTTGTACTGTGTGTGTATTGTGATTGTTCTTCATGCCCTGTTTCCTCTGCTACCTAAATTTGTACTATCATTACTAGAGCCCGGATGTTTAGGCACTAAAAAACTCTGAAATAGGCAGGCAGAGGCATAATAACATTACCAAAAATGCACGAAAAGGGCATTTATTGACAAAAAAGGCATAAAAAGGCATGTACTTTCTCCACTAAAATATGGTTAAAAAATTATAATGCAAAGGTATACTACATTAACCTTTTTCGTCTAGTGTATATATATATACAATTGAAAAACCGCTTCAAGCGAATAATCTCATCATTGCAAAATTAGACAATAGCAAAAATTATTTTCGCATTTTTTTTCTCAGAATATCAATTTTCTCATAGAAAGGTGCACTTTTGACCATTATCAATTTATCACAGTAAAAATTGAAAACCTCACGGTCCTTTCCTATTAGAAAAGTAGCAACAAAGTTATAATTAGCACTTCATTTTTTAGGGCTTAGGCCTCGGGCTAGATCTTGGAGAAGACTGAACAAGCGGCACTAACTGACGGGCGTCGACGCTAGCCATTCCCCTATTAAATTAGCCCTTCTTACTCCGTCTTATTTTTTATCGACGTAAAAAAATTTTCCCCGGAAATACTTTTATCGTAATTTATTGTTCATCATTTATGCAAAGTCCAAAGTTTAGACATGTGGAGAGAATGGAGAATGAAAGACTGACTAAGAGGGTGTATGCAGGTGGGGTGGGGGGAGGGAGAGGGAGGGGAAGACCGAGAATGAAGTGGAGGGATGGAGTTGAGAGGTATATGAGGGAGGGGGGAGTGCGCTGGGGGGAGGGTAGGCAAATGGTGGGTGACAGAGCGACTTGGAGGCGTTATTTTTTTTATTTTCTTTTTTAAAGGTTTGTAGCTTTATTAACTACAGGCACCACAAGGCGCCGCTGGACATGGTGGTGTTACAGTATAGTGCTGTACATGGCAGGTACAGATTACGATTGACAAATATGCAGTGTGTACAATGGGCATAACGCCTCACTAGCTAACTAAGCTAATACAATATCTGAGGCAGCAGCAGCAGCAGCAATAACAACAATAACAATAATAATAATAATCATAATAATATTGGTATTTATAATAAGTAGTACTATTAAATGATAATAATAATACATATAATAATAATAATAATAATAATAATAATAATAATAAATATTCACAGCACTAACAACAGTAATAATAATAATAATAATAATAATAATAATAATAATAATAATAATAATAATAATAATAATAAATCATTATCATCACTACAGCATCATCATTATAGTGTACAACGACAATGACAATATTATGTTGTTATTAGAGTGTTTTGGCGTATCATAGTGTCGTACGTGTTGAGTGTAGTTTAGCATGGTGGTGGGTGGAGAGCCACCTGTTCCTTTATGTAGGTGGTCCAGCCTTGAATCAGACGAAGTGCGATGCCCTCGGCAGTGGTGTTGGGTCCCCTGCGAAGGAAGGCAGTGGCGGGGCAGGTAAGGAGCCAGTGATCAAGGCTGGTGGCTGGGGTGTTACAGTGTGCGCATGGCTCCGCTGGGTGTTCACATCGCTCCCATCTACACATCCAACCCAGTCGAATTCTAAATAAGTGTTGCTCTTCAGCCCTGGTAGTGGAGGTGTTGAGAGCTGGCGGGTTATACTGAGTGACGGTCCTGTACCACTTGGCAGAAACTGAGTGCTGTGAAGCTGTCTTGTGTGTGGTAAGTAAGTGTTTTCTCTCCTTCTGCTTTGCGTCCTCCTTCAGTTTAGCTCTGCTGGGGTGTAAGTTTATGGAAAAGTCGGGATTAGGTTGGGTGCAGGCTGCTCTGGCCGCCTTATCAACAATTTCGTTTCCTGCTATATTCACATGGCCAGGGACCCAGTTAATGATGATTTGTCTTCCTTGTTCTTGAAGCTGAATCAGCTGTGCCAATATATCTGTAATGAGTGAGATGTTATCTTTATGGGGTGTCTGCTGGAGGGCATAGATGAGGGAGAGTGAGTCTGTATTGATGATCACGTGTTTCTGGTGGGTAGTGAGTGCGTGAGCTAGTGCATGCTGAATGGCCACAGCTTCTGCCTGAAGTGAGCTGCAACATCCCGTGATTGATATTTTAATGGGAGGGAGGGAATCAGCAGTGAAAGCGGCTCCTGCTCTTTTAGATTTGTCGTCAACTGAGCCATCAGTGAAATATATGGAGGTATCGTTTGTTGGGAGAGTTGCTATATGTTGAAGTGCCTTCTGTCTAAGGGCTGCTTCGCTCAAACTTCGATGTGGGCCAGGCATGATGCTGTACGTGGCAGGAGGTGGTGCCCATGGTGGTGGCGGTGTGTATTGAGGGCTGGGTCCATCAGGCCCCTTCTGTAATAGTGTTGTTGCTAAGTCAAATGTCCAGAGAGTTTTCAATGCTCTACCTGACCATTTGTTTAGAGGAAGCATTTCTTGCCATTGCTGAAGTGAAGAGACTAATTTCTGTCGGAATCTGCTGTCTTCTGGTGACTGTAGTACCTTTGCAACAAAGTTGGCACACAGTCGCTGAGCCCTCTGATACAGAGTTGTAAGCTGGCACTCTACTCGGGCATTGTCAGTCAGTGTCCATCTGGGTGCTCCCAACAGTACACAGGCACACTGATTCTGAGCAACTTCAAGACGAGTTTGCTGGTTCTTACTGAGTCCAATGATTGTGAGGGCAGCATAATCAATAACTGATCGGATGGCATGTGTATAAAAGGCCCTCAACACACGGTAGTTGCAGCCATTGTTTCGAAAAGCCAATGCTCGCAGGGGACGTAGTCGGGAATTCACTCGATCCCTGAGATTGACTTCTTGTACAAACGTAAGGTTTTGATCAATCCACACTCCAAGGTACTGGAACTTTGCTACCCATTCGATGTCTTGACCGTAAATCTTCAGATTCAGCTTGGTGTTACGTTTTCCAAACCTCATTGCTTTAGTTTTGGTGGTAGAAATCTTTAGGCCTAGATCATCACAGGCATCCTGCAGAATATTTAAGGTTTTTCTTGTAGTGTGGATCCTGGGGCCACGCCCACCAGAGTGGCGCATTCCTGGGGCTAGGGGCTCGGCCCGAAGAGAGCCAGGAAACGGGCCTGATGTCGGGCCTGGGAGCGACTTCGAGAGACCTTGCCCACCGGTAGGTCACGCCCTGATGTTCGGGGCAACTCCTGGGGCAACTGGGGACCCAGGGCACTGGAACCCAGGGTGGCTGGGCTGCGGCAACTGCTAGATGGTGGCGTTGCCGACAGGGTCGCCTCACGGGAACCTTGGGCTGGGGGAGTAGTGGACAGGGCCCGTCGTCAGCTGCGAGGTCTGCGGGGGCTCTGGTCTGGCAGCTGTTCACCCGGGTGGAGTCATAGGGAACCAAGGTCTTGGGTAAGACCTTGCCACGCCTTGGGTGAAGGGTCCTCTCCGGCTGCTGGTCCTCCTGTAGGGGAGAAGCGGACTGTGGCCGGCTTTACTCCTGGCCTGACGTGACTTGTGGCCAACGTCTGAGGGGCACAGGGGAGGATAGCTTCCTGGAGGCTAGTGGCCTGCTCCACCCCGGCCTGGCGTGACTTGTGGCCGATGCCTGAGTTTGCACAGGGGAGGATAGCTTCCTTGCGGCTAGTGGCCTGCTCTTTCTCTGGCCTGGCGTGACTTGTGGCCGATGCCTGGGTTGCCGAGAGGAGGATAGCTTCCGGGCGGCTAATGGCCTGCTCTACCCCGGCCTGGTGTGACTTGTGGCCGACGCCTGAGTTTGCACAGGGGAGGATAGCTTCCTGGCGGCTAATGGCCTGCCTTACCTCTGGCCCGTCGTGACTTGTGGCCGACGTCGGAAAGGCACAGGAGGTGAGAGCTCTGGGACGGCTAATGGCCCATGCCGGCGAGCTAAGAACACTAGCAACTGAGGGACGAACAATGGCCGATCCTGCCTCGTGCCCAGTATGGCTTGTGGCCGGTAGTGCGGTGCCGCTCTGGGGGGAATGCCTACAGGAGACGGACGACTTGTGGCCAGTCCTGCCCGACCGACACGCGTCCGTGTCGCGGCCCTGTGGCAGGGAATCAACCGGGGAACGGACTGAGGCCGGTTCTGCCCCGTACCCGGTACGACTATGGCCGATACCGCAGCGTTGTGTGGAGTTATAAACTCCACCCCTTACCTGGTGAGCTGCGCTCCGGCCGGAGACTAGGTGCCGGCAACTGCTACCTTTCCGGGCCACCACCTGGGCGCAAGAGGGGTGCCAGGAAGTTACACAGGTAAGCCGTTCCTGTTCTCAGCCGCGCTGTGTCGGCAGCAGTCCCCCGGTGGTACTGGGGGGGTTGGGGGTGCTGGTGTTGTCTGCTCCAGCCGCCGTGTGGTTTGTGGCTCCAACCCCTAACTCCTGTATTTCAGTTCTGTTGGTCACTGTGGCGTTTCGTTCACTGCGGGATGCGCGGGACTCCACTCGGGATATAAATTAGGCCAAGGTTAGCTATTAGGCTCATCCAATCTGATACTCTGGGCTCCTGGTCACTTATCACTAGAATACTGTATACTATGGGGAATCACTCGTATGGTATAAGGTTATGCACACACATGTATCTGGATCTAGAAAGCACATACATAGGTAAAGTCCACTCGCTTCACTACAACTGGTGGGCCCCAGGTCGATTCCCCTGTCCGGAGGAAGGGCAGAGTGATGCGCCCCTGGACAGGGCCCCACATGTAGTCGTGGGACTAAGGGCTCGGCCTGCAGAAAGCCAGGAGACGGGCCTGACGTCGAGTCTGAGAGAGACTAGGAGAGGTCTCGCCCACAGGTAAGTTGGGCCCTGGTGTTCGGGGCAACTCCTGGGGTGACTGAGGACCCAGGGTACTGGAACCCAGGGTGGCTGGACTGCGGCAACAGCTGGAGGGCAGCGTCACCGTCAGGGTCATCACACGGGAACCTCGGGCTGGGTGAGTAGTGGATAGGGCCCGACGTCAGCTGCTGAGTCTACTGGGACTCCGCTTCAGCCACTGTTCACACCAGCAGAGTTGCTGGGAACCAAGGCCTCAGATGAGACCTTGCCACGGCTTGGGGGAAGGGTCCTTTCTGGCTGCAGGATCTCCTGTGGGAGAGAAGCGGACTGTGACCTGCCCTACCTCCGGTCTGACGTGACTAATGGCCAATGTCGTAGTGGCACAGGGGACAACAGCTTCAGTGCAGCTAGTGGCTTGCTCTACCTCTGGCCTGACGTGATTAATGGCCGACGTCGTAGTGGTACAGGGAACTGCAGCTCCAGGGTGGCTAGTGGCCTGCTCTGCCTCTGGCCTGACGTGACTAGTGGCCGACGTCGTAGTGGCACAGGGGGTTGTAGCTCTGGTGTGGCTAATGGCCCGTACCGTGGAGCTAAGAGGACTAGTAGCAGAGGGATGGACTGTGGCCGATCCTGCCTCATACCCAGTACGGCTTGTGGCCAGTACTGCGGCGCTACTCTGGGGGGAACAGCTACAGGAGTCGGACGACTTGCGACCTGTCCTGCCCGACAGACACACGTCCGTGCCGCAGCCCTACAGCAGGGATGCAACTGGGGAACAGACTATGGCCGGTTCTGCCCCGTACCCGGTATGACAATGGCCAAAACCGCGGCGTTGCGTGGAGTTGTAAACTCCACCCCTTACCTGGCGAGTGGAATTTCTGCCGGAGAGTAGGCGCCGGCGACTGCTACCTTTCCAGGGCCTCACCTGGGAGTAAGAGGGGTGCCAGGGAGGGATACAGGTGCGCCGTTCCTGTTCCCAGCCGCTCAGTGTCAGTGGCAGACCCCCGATGGTACTGAGGGGGTTGGGGGTGTTGGTGTTGTCTGCACTGGCCGTCGCGTCGTCTGCGGCCTAAACTCCTAACTCCTGTATTTCACCACCCTCCCCTGTAACAAAGTCACGACCCCGTGACTGGAGGTGGTATAGGTTGGTGTTGGACATTTGGTGGATGGGTTTGAGGTGATACAGGAAAGTAGTCCAGTGATCAGTTGGTATGTTGGCCTGCAGGTGGTGGGAGTAGGCGACACGAAGAGTGGAAGGGTGGTTCGCCTGCTGGAGGAGTCGTAGTAAGTGGTGTGTGCTCCGGATTAATGGTGTCGACCCTGTGATAGGATCCAGGTCACTCTCCGGACGCGCATGGTGGCGGTGTTGGTGGTGCTGTGGAGAATGCTGGCCAGTGGCAGGCGAGGATGTCCAGGTGGTAGTGGAGCGGATGTTCCCCTGGGATGGCAGCGGGGTGGAATTTTCCTCCTGGATTGGTGGAGGGGAAAGGCTATAGAGGTATTATGTGTTGGTGTGGGCGGGGTGTGTGGTAGTGAGGTGTGGGTGGTGGTGGAGGATCGACTGTGGGATGGAACGTAGGGGACATACTGGATCTGTGTGGTGACTGGTAGGGGTGGGCGTATCGATACCAAAATATCGATACTTTCGATACCAGCTACTTAAGCTCAAGTATCGATACCAATGCCTTAGTATCGATACTTCGATTACTGAGAAAATTGTTCAAATTTGGCTGTTTCAAAAAACAAGAAGAAGAAGAAGAAATTGAGTAATTTCCAAATACATGTAAATAATCATTATTTTAGTCCATTGAAAGGCAGTTATAATATTTTTGCGTCTGGCAGCCCAGTGTCTTTGTCTCCTGTCGTACAGCATCAACGGGCGACACGGCCGTCCGGCCGAGTGCTTTTTTTTTTTTTTTTTATCACGCCACTGACCGTGTCATTGTCGCCCCTAGGCTTTTGATTAGTGAAATGGCCCATAAAAAACGAAGTGTGGTGTGGTTTTTCTTTGATGAGGCTGAAGACAGTGTCAGTCTTGCTGCATGTCAGATATGCTCAGATAAAATACAGCACAGTCAAAACACAAGCAATATGTTCAAGCACTTAGACTAAAGCATCCTGAAGCATTCTCTGAAGCTGAAGAGAAAAGAAGGCAAGCTACGACCTCGACCGCATCTTCCAGCCAATCAGCCAGGCCTAGGCAGACAACCATTTTTGAGAGTTTCAAAAGCAAAGGGAAATACCCAGGTTGGTTGAGGGTACCATATATTTGTCATAAATTATTAATTACTTTATTGCCTATGTGTATGTGTTTAGTTTGGTTAAGCACATTTGTACTAATTACAGACAGAATATTTAATCTCATGTTAATTAGGTAATGCTTACCGTCGCATCATCGGATGTAGAAAGGTAGATATTTTTCATCTAGAAAGAAATGTTGCTTTCTTTCCTTATTATCCATTATAGCGTACTCTGTAGATCAGCTTGTATAATTTACTGCATTACGTGAAAATACTGCTTAGTATGACCTGCACAAATTAATAGTGTGCGTATATAATCTTTCTAGCTGAGTAAATGCTTTGAAGTAATAGGTTACATACCGATATTTGAAAAAAATATGGGGGGGGAGCAAGGGTCGAGGTATCGGTATCGGTAATCGATACCAACGATACTAGTCAAAAAAATAATCGGTATCGTATCGATACGAAATAGCTGGTATCGCCCATCACTAGTATCTGGAGTGACAGTGAGTGCAGAGGTGTGTGGTGTGTGTACGTGTGGGTGGCTTGGCAGTGATCTGGGCATTGCGGGGCTGCGCAGCTTGGTTGGTGGCATGGTGGTCAGCGGCACCTCTGGTGGAGAGACGTGTGCTGGCAAGGGTAAGGGCGAGGTTGATTTAGTGGTGAAAGGTGCGGTGTCAGGTGGGGTCAGGGAGCGAGAGGGCATGATAGAGTGGTGATAGGTGGGAGACAGTAACGAGGAGGAGCTAGGAAGGGGGGAGGCGATGGTAGCAGGGAAAGTGGTGTGTGGGGGAAAAGGGGGGGTTAGGAGGAGGTGGTAAGATGGAAGATATAGTGGGAGAAGAGGGAAAAAGTAGAGGAGCATAGTGTGGTTGAGGAGGTTCCGGAGACGATTGCTGATGTCTCTGGATCACTTCTTTAATTCTCCTTTAGTTGTAGTGTGGGGGATGATATGAAGTGGCCCCCGCCAATGTGGAGAGGTGCGGGGGAGGTTTAGGGCGTCTTCTCCGCCGGGCTCTGCCTTCTGAGCGCCTTCTTTGTTGGGCTCTGCTTTCCTCAGACTGTGAGCAATCGGCGTGTGCCCCCTTGTCATGTAATGAGGTAAGGGGTAGGCGCTCTTCTGTAGTGGTCCTGCACTGGACAGCTTGTAGCTGCCTATGGATGTCATATATAGGGCATCTGTGGCTGCAGGCAGGAAATTCCCAAGGGTCGTTGGTGATAATATTTGAAGGGTGTGCCATGGGAATGGTGGGCGCCGTTGCCTGTGTGGGGCAGTTAGTGACTGCGCTGATATGCTGTAGGGTGGAGAGGGTTGCTAGGAGGCGTCTGATGAGCCGAAGGTCACGGTCCAAGTCTCCTGACGGGTCATGGGTAATGAAATACTCTTTCACCATGCCCGGAAGAATTCTCAGGAGAGTGTGGAGTACAAGTTCGTCCCGGGTATCTATTTCAGCTTCCGGATACGCGGCAGTGACGACTCACCGAGCTTGGATCAATGTGTTGTCCAAATCACCGTCGTATTTCAGGGCGTCGAGTTGTGACATCGCAACAGCTTTCCCTAATGAAGGGGTAATAGCTTCTGTTACTATTTTTGCAAATCTGGCCCATGTGAGATTTGGGACTATTTGTGGTGCTATACTAGATACCACCTCTCCCAGGTGAGGTAGAGTGACAGCTATTTTCTGATTATCATTCTCAAACCCAATATCAAGTAATGGCTTGACCATATCTAAGTATGTAATTATGTCGCATTGTTCTGGGTCGAATTTTGGTAGGGGTACATGTGTTTTGGCTGCCATTTTCAACAAAAAATTTTTCCAGTCCTCTTTCACCGTCCGGGTCAAGAATCACCGCTAGCAACCAGTGTTATGCTACGTATTTGCGGGTCGGTTTCTCACCCTCAAATACGCAGGCTACAGTCCCTATTCTAGACCGGGTCGGTACCTCTATGGAATAGGACTGGACACAAAAACAAAGCAGTGAATGTTACACACATGTATTACAAATATCTTCCCAGAGACAATAATACATCAACAAATTTGCCGGGGATGAGTTAACAACTCAACACAAGGTTTTACTTGACTGGAAATCTGTCACTATACCGGCTGGCAGAAGTATGGTATTATTTACCCAGCATTTATGGCACATAAAATAAACTTATGATTCAGGACACAAGAATGAATTTACTACAATTTCCCAATCTCGTATAGCACTGGACGGCACTGATATATGAATTACATTAACACCTGTGTCGTAGACACTTTGCCGGCTGGAAGTCTATCTCAGGTAGAGTCAGCCGCGCAGTGATCACTGAAGGGGGGGGGGGGACTGAGGTATTCTAGCGGGACATTTGGAGGTGCCCAGACATACCCTAACTAATGGGCCCGGACACTGGGGTGGGTGGAGGTTTAATGCACAAGGGGAAGGCACGATGGGAATAATATTTATGAGTGATGGCTTTGAATTTGTGAGTGATGGCTTCCTCTGTGGAGAATGGTGTTGTTGCTGCGGGTTTCGAGAAAGACTACCTTGAATTGAAGGAAGAACTTCTCGAATTGAAGCGGGAGGTGCAGATTCTCCGGCAGGAGAAGTCACAGATGAGGGAATTGTTGGAGGAGATGTTGGAGGAGAGAGAGAAGAAGGCTGAAGGTTGGACACTTGTTCACAAGGGTGCAACGAAGTTCACCCTCAAGAAGCAAGAAATTAAGACTACAAACGCATTCGAAGGACTACGGGACGAATGTGAAGGGAAGGCAGAGAGGAAAGAAGAGGGGAAGGACGGTGAGAGAACTTCTCATACAGGTAAGTATATTGTAAACAAAAAAGGTAAGAAAATTGTTGCTGTTGTGGGAGACTCCCAGGTAAGGTATGTAAACAGAGCCATGTATACTCCACTCTCTAAACATGTGTGTCTTCCGGGGGCCAGGGTGGGTAATGTGGTGGAGAAAATTTCAAATATCGTGAAGGACTGTGGAGACAAACCCACTGTGTGCCTCAGTGTAGGAGGCAATGACATTGGTAGGCGTAAGAGTGAGGTACTATGGCAGCAGTACAAGGAGATGTTAGAGAAGGTTAGGGATAGGGGAGGGACCCCTGTAGTACTCGGTGTTCTGCCTAGGAGGCGGGTAGGGAGGGAATGGCTGAGTAGGGCGATAGGTTTTAACTGCCGCCTTGAAAGGTATTGCAATGATAATGCAATACCTTTCATTGACAGCTGGGACCGGTTTTATGGACGGAGTGCCATGTATTGTTGGGATGGGACTTATCTGAGTAGGCAAGGAGTTACTGTTTTAGCTGGAATGATCTATAGGGAGTTAGAGAGGTTTTTTCGAGATTGAAAATTAGTTGTACAGGAAGTTGCAGCAACTACACTCAGAAATCATTATCATCAGGTTTGGATAGATGCATCAAGACATGCAAAAGTGTAGAAACATCCACTCAGGCACCTCAAGATGAGCAGACGATGATAGAAGACGGAACAAGCGATGATAAAATGGCAAGGAGTGATAGTATAAAAAATGGTTGTATTAGTAAAGTAAAGAGTTTCCCGGTTATTAACAAAATCAAAAAAAGTCAGTCCCAAGGTAGAGGTAATAATCTGAAAGTGTACTACACAAACAGCAGGAGTTTACTTAATAAAATGAATGAACTAAGAGCTTTAATTTGTACAGAGAAAATAGACATTGCCATTATTAGTGAAACTTGGATGAATACAGACACTCGAGAATTTTTAGCAGAATATCAAATAAAAGGCTATAATATTTTTGTGTCAAACCGTCTGGGAAAAAAGGGGGGCGGGGTAGCTATTTATGTAAAGGATTCATTAAATTGTTACAATAAAGCGGACATTAAAGTACATAGGGACACCGAAAGTGTCTGGGTTGAAATCAGTAACAACAGGGAGAAATTAGTCTTAGGAGCCATTTACAGATCTCCAAAATTAAGTAGAGCAGAAAGTAAATATGTTTGGGAGGAAATCAGGAAAGCGTCACAGTCCAGCTTAGTAATAATTGTAGGGGATCTTAATCTGCCAAGGATAGATTGGCAAAATCAGACAGGGGATGCAGAGTCAGAGGAATTTCTAGAGGTAGTACAGGATAATTTCCTTTATCAGTACATCAGGGAGCCCACCAGAGGTAACAATATACTAGATTTGGTTTTGGCTAATAAAGAAAATATCGTTAGTGATATAGAGGTTGGTGGACGACTTGATAATAGCGATCATGAAGAAATTAAGTTCAAATTTAATTGGGACGTCTGTTCCACCGAAAATACATCCACCGTTCCTAATTTTCGTCTAGGAGATTTCGATGGGTTAAAAGCTTATTTTAGAACGATATTCCATAGGGAGAATAGCTATTTTAGGGAGTGCCAGGTCAGTGGAGAACCTCAAGTCATAGGACAGGAAACGGGTGGGAATGTGCGCTATGTCCCGAGGGAGGCTCAGGTGAGAGATGGGCAGATTAACTCTCGTTCGGCCAGTGAGAAATACAACGAGTTAGTAAATATAATACACGGAGGCCAAGATAGATATATTCCTTCAAATCCGTTTAGAGCGAATAATTCGGAACCGAGATGGTTAAACAACAGATTAAAATCCCTCATAGGCCAAAGGAAAGGAATATATAGAAAAATAAAACGCGGAGAGGAACACTTACGTAACCGGTACGCGATTTTAAACAGAGAAGTAAAGAGGGAGATACGGAAGGCAAAGAGAAATTATGAAATTAAGATTGCTAGTGAATCGAAAGAAAACCCCAAATGTACCGGACGAAAAATAAAGATAGGATAGGACCACTCAGAACAGAATCAGGTGACATTACCAGTGAAGATAAAGAAATGTGCTCCATCCTAAATAATTATTTCATATCAGTATTCACGAAGGAAAATCTAGACCTGATCCCTCAAGCAGCGAATATATACGACGATAATACGGAAAATATTCTTAGTGAAATAAACATTAGTAAGGAGGACGTATTGAAAGAAATTAATAAGTTAAAAACTCAGAAATCGCCGGGTCCGGACGATATATATGCAAAAGTTATAAACGAAACCAAAGAAGAATTATGTCAGCCACTTTTAACGTTATTTAATGACTTTAATTTCAGAAGTTCCCGAGGCGTGGAAGACCGCAAACGTAGTGCCCATTTTTAAAAAGGGTGATAAAGCAGCTGCGTCGAATTATCGTCCGATAAGTCTAACGTCAATAGTAGGAAAAATGTGAGAGTCAATTTTGGCCAATAAGATTAGAGAACACTTAGAAAGATTTAATCTTATAAATGAAAGTCAGCACGGATTCAGGCAAGGACGATCCTGCCTCACAAACTTGTTGTCATTCTTCTCGGAGGTCTATGAGGCAGTAGATAGCGATAAAGCTTACGATATTATTTATCTGGACTTCAGTAAAGCGTTTGATAGGGTCCCACACGAGAGGTTAGGAAGGTTCGAGCACACGGTATAGACGGCAATATCTTAAAATGGATAGAATCCTAGCTGAAAGGACGAAAGCAGAGAGTATTAATAAATGGAACTAAGTCGGATTGGGGATTAGTAACTAGCGGTGTACCACAGGGTTCAGTACTCGGTCCCTTATTATTTGTTATATATATAAATGATCTAGACTTAGGAATCACTAGCAGTATCAGCAAATTTGCCGACGATACAAAAATAGGGCGTATCATTAACACGACTGACGATTGCCATAACTTACAAAATGACCTCGATATATTATCCAGACGGTCTAAAACTTGGCAAATGGAATTTAACGTTGAAAAATGTAAAGTACTTAACGTAGGCAAGACCATTGGAGATACTAAATACAGCTTAGATAACAAAGAAATTAGTAAATCGGAATGCGAGAGAGATCTAGGAGTCATGGTTAGTAACGACCTCAAACCAAGGCAACAGTCTATTAATGCGAGAAATAAAGCAAATAGGGTCCTAGGATTTATTTCGAGAAGCGTGAGCAATAGGTCATCAAAAGTAATACTGCAACTTTATCTAGCATTAGTAAGGCCACATTTAGACTACGCAGTACAATTTTGGTGTCCTTACTATAGAATGGATATTAACTCGTTAGAAAGTGTACAGAGAAGAATGACAAAAATGATACATGATGTTCGAAACCTGTCATACGAAGCCAGACTGAAAAGACTAAATCTGCACTCATTAGAGAGACGTAGAGTAAGGAGAGACTTAATTGAGGTGTTTAAGTGGATGAAGGGTATAAACAAGGGAGATATTAGCAGGTACTTAAAATGAGCATACAGGATAGAACTAGAAATAATGGTTTCAAACTAGAAAAATTCCGTTTCAGTAAGGAAATAGGTAGAAATTGGTTTGGTAATAGAGTAGTAGATGAATGGAATAAGCTTCCTAGTAAAGTAGTTGCTGCCCCTTCCATTGTGAGTTTCAAGCATAGGCTAGATAAGCATATGACAAATAAGGGGTGGGTATAGAAAAAGAAAAAGAAAAAAACCAATACTAATTCATACTCTTTCCTTTTCAGGTTACACTATGATAGTCTCTGTTCTCCTTTCACGCTTTCCTATAAAATGTCCACGCCAGTTTTTCTATGCTGCGTGGTGTTCTTTCTGACTTTTTCCTGCCGGCTTCGGCTGGAGGGTTTGGAGGGCGGGGGGGAGCCTTCTTCTTTGCTGTCCTTATCTCATCCTAGTAGTTCAGTTACTCTTCTAGGAGCTGCCTAGCATGGGCCAACCGGCCTACTGCAGTTATCCTCTCTTCTTATGTTCTTCTTATGTTCTGTTAGCCACTGAGGTGTTTCACTTGCGTGCCTGTGTGCTGGGAAGGGAGAGTTTAAATAAACAAGGGAATGGCACAATCGGCACAATATTATTGTTCTGTTGGTCACTGTGGCGTTTCGTTCACTGGGGGATGCGCGGGACTCCACTCGGGATATAAATTAGGCCAAGGTTAGCTATTAGGCTCATCCAATCTTCTACTCTGGGCTCCTGGTAACTTATCACTAGAATATACTATGGGGAATCACTCGCATGGTATAAGCTAATGCACACACATATATCTGGATCTAGAAAGCACACACATAGGTAAAGTCCATTCGCTTCACTACAACTGGTGGGCCCCATGTCGATTCCTCTGTCCGGAGGAAGGGCAGAGTGACGCGCCCCTGGACAGGGCCCCACATGTAGTCGTGGGACTAAGGGCTCAGCCTGAAGAGAGCCAGGAGACGGACCTGACGTCGAGTCTGGGAGAGACTCGGAGAGGTCTCGCCCACAGGTAAGTTGGGCCCTGGTGTTCGGGGCAACTCCTGGGGTGACTGAGGACCCAGGGTACTGGAAACTGGGGTGGCTGGACTGCGGCAACGGCTGGAGGGCAGCTTCGCCGTCAGAGTCGTCACACAGGAACCTCGGGCCGGGTGAGTAGTGGACAGGGCCCAACGTCGGCTGCTGGGTCTGCTGGGGCTCTGCTTCGGCTGCTGTTCACACTGGTAGAGTTGCAGGGAACCAAGGCCTCGGATGAGGCCTTGCCACGGCTTGGGGGAAGGGTCCTCTCTGGCTGCAAGATCTCCTGTGGGAGAGAAGCGGACTGTGGCCTGCTCTACCTCCGGTCTGACGTGACTAATGGCCAACGTTGTAGTGGCACAGGGGACAACAGCTTCAGTGCGGCTAGTGGCCTGCTATACCTCTGGCCTGATGTGATTAATGGCCGACATCGTAGTGACACAGGAAATTGCAGCTCCAGGCGGCTAGTGACCTGCTCTAACTCTGGCCTGACGTGACTAGTGGCCGACGTCATAGTGGCACAGGGGGTTGTATCTCTGGTGCGGCTAATGGCCCGTACCATGGAGGTAAGAGGACTAGTAGCAGAGGGACGGACTGTGGCCGATCCTGCCTCATACCCAGTACGGCTTAAGGCTGGTACTGCGGCGCTACTCTGGGGGGAACAACTACAGGAGTCAGATGACTTGTGGCCTGTCCTGCCCGACTGACACGCATCCCTGCCGCGGCCTTGCAGCGGGGATGCATCTGGGGAACAGACTATGGCCGGTTCTGCCCCGTACCCGGTATGACAATGGCCAATACTGTGGCATTGCGTGGAGTTGTAAACTCCACCCCTTACCTGGCGAGTGGAATTTCTGCCGGAGACTAGGCACCGGCGACTGCTACCTTTCCAGGGTCTCACCTGGGAGTAAGAGGGGTGCCGGTGAGGGATACAGGTGCGCCGTTCCTGTTCCCAGCCGCTCAGTGTCAGTGGCGGACCCCCGGTGGTACTGGGGGGGTTGGGGGGTTGGTGTCGTCTGCATTGGCCGTCGTGTCGTCTTCGGCCTCAACCCCTAACTCCTGTATTTCAATTAGTGTTTGCCTTTTTGGCCTGGGCAGCACCGGGTACCCCTATTATGGTTACAGAATTTTACTGTTTTTTCACTTTTAAGGAAATTTTCTTAGATTGAGAAATTTGAGCTCATCAAAGGAATTTCTAAGGAAATCAGATTTTTAAGGAAATTTTGAGGATATCAAATGAATGATTCTGCAAATGACTAAGGAATTAATGGTAAACATAAGGAAAAATTAATAATCTGTATAACGGCTAGTTAAGTCTACAATTAAATAACAAAAACGTTTTCTTTCATCCCATTACTATGGTTGCAATCACGCGAGATTGGGAGCTGGGAATAATTGAAATATTTATTGTTGTAAAGGTGTAGAGTACTTATGGAACAAAAAGGTTTGTTGTTGATGCTTGCTGCCCACCTTCGTTTTAGTCATCAGGTAAATAATTATTTTTTTTAGTGCTTTTGTAATAATTTCTTGCCATACTATAGGACTAATTGATCTTAACTATCTGATAAATGTATGTTTTACTTTAATCCGCCGAGTCCCACCGATGTACGATGCACGTCGGTACTTTTTTCCACGGACAGACCCACTGACGTGCGTCGTACGTCACTCCTCAATTGCAAGGCCCATTGTGTGCACATTTTTCAACATTCGCGTGTGATTTTTGGTAGGCATATGTGGGATACTTTCCTCTACCTGCTGTCAAGTTGGGATACTGCCTGGCCCCATCTAACCCCCCCTCCCCCCCCTCCCCACCACACTGGGCAATTCACCTGTTAGCAGTAACCTGGCCAGTAAAGGTATATTGCCCCACGGTCTCTCCAATGATGAAATTCACAGTGAAAGTGATTCCTGAGGTGGAGGTCAAAGAAACAAAGAAGCTAGAGGTAGAAACAAACAGAAGTGATGAGGTGGTAATGTCGTAAAGGAAGATGCCATATACTGGGGTTTTGGGTGAGTGAACAATGCTTTTATTGCCTATATTATTGTGTGAAAACCAATATAGACTTTTACTACACATAAATTCGTACCAAATAAATAAATAAATACGTAATTTAAAGCGACTTGAATTAGTTGACCCTTCCGTAGTTCGTTTTCTTTAGCCAAGTACCATGAAAAAGAAGGGAAACATAAGGCTAAATGACACCTGTATCAACATTTTTAACCTCAGGAGGGCGATTTCTCTATGAATTTTTGATGTTTCTCACCAATAGTGGAGGTTTGAGCCCCCCCCCCCCCCAAAAAAAAGTTGAAATCGGTTGGGATCTGGGGGTAGACTGGGTAAAAAACCGGTCAGAATTGAGCGGGTTAAGCAACAGATAGATTTTACCAATTCAGTTGCTATTACTCCAGTTTGTTTTCTATATTTTTCTGTTTTTTTTTCAGTTATCTTTCCCCCCTTGCTGTCGATTGACTGAATTATTGTTGTAAAGGTATACAGAGTACTTATACAGCACACCTTCAGCAAATATAGTTATTTACAGTTGTTGTTATCATTAAAATACCCGGGGCCCCAACACGATAGGTCGAAATATCTACCTCAGTTTCGGCTTTAAAAGGGGCAGGAGAAAATATGTGCGCCCCAAGAAGCCAGCCTCCGAATCGTGGGTTTACGAGTGTCTGCCCAAGGACACAGGGAGCTGGCGCGCCCCATGGCTGGAAGTCCCTCTAGCCCAAAACTGCAACACAACCCCTATCACCGATCGAGCCACCACTACCAGCAGCGATGAGGGCTCGTCAGCTTAATGCTTACTAGAAGCAGCACAACCGGGCATGCTAAATGCGGCTTGGCAACGCAGGAGTTCTAGTGTTCCAGTATGCTTGCTAGATGCAGCACCCACAGGCTTGCTAGAGGTGGCTTGGCAATGCAGAACGAGTTCCAGTGCTCTAGTGTGCTTTGTAAATGCGGCACCCCTGAGCATGCTAGAGGCGGCTTGGCAATGCAGGAGTTCCAGACCACACACTCCCCGGAGACCAGTATGCTTCCCCAACATGACGCTGAAGCTGGAGAAAGCCCTCCCCCCACCACACACGCACATCCCCTCCCACTGGTAGAGAGTGCCCTCTTACCTCAGGAAAAGGAATCCTGGGCTGGTAACATAATCTTGTTGTCCCAACTGTCTCGGGTCCCTTCTAACTTCACCATTAGACCCATTCTGGGCACAAACCACACAACCCTAAACAAATCTTGTCGTCCCTACTGTCTCGGATCCCTTCTAACTTCACCACTAGACCCATCCTGGCAACAAACCACACAACCCTATCATCAGACCAAGAGGGAGAAAGAGCCAGACATTGGGCCTGCACTTTTCAGGAGCCAGGGTCGTAGCCTTTTTCCCCATTAGCCTTATCGCCACTAGTTCACCACACAACACCCATACAGACGTAGAGTTAAACCCCGGCCCCCTTCCTTTTACACAGAATACCCCGGTGGCGAGTGTAAGTGTCAATTATCCGGGACATCTCCCTTCAGATTTCCCCTCCCAGATTCCCCTTTGCCCATTTGACCATCTCCTACAGGTAGATCTCACGATCTCGGACGTAAAACTGTGTATAAAGGCTAGTGAAACAATAAATCTATCCCCTTGCCAGCTGGAGTTTCTGTGTTTACCCTGTACTCTTAAGGTGTATCGAAACCTCCTTTGGTGTTCCTCCCTGTTTAGAAGAACCCCAATGGACTAGGAAAATCCTAGGATAGCAATCATGTTCTTTATACCTTACCGACATTTGTAAAGGCGCACTTGCTAAAACTTACTCGAATCTTCTTTAAGTTCATCATCATCATCAGCCGTTGAGGTCCACTGCAGGACCGGCCTATCCCTACTGAAGCAGGGACGATACAGCCATGCATCTCTACCCAGTGGCTTAGGCTGTGTGATAGAGACCATATGTAGAGCGAGAAGTGCTTGTGAGTGTGATTGTAGTGTTGTAGTGGCTTTGGATGTGTGTAGTCTGTGAACCAAATGTAATTGGCCCGCAGTAAACCGATTGGGTTTAAGCATACTAGTATGTGACACTGGTTCAACCACAGCACCCCTTATGTCCGCCAAAGTAGTAAGTGGCTCAGTGAACGCCTACCAAGGTGTTTTACAACTCTGGTGGGTGGCGAACCTGCATCCACCAGCATGCGAGACGCACACTCTACCACTGTACCACAGAGGCTCCTCGTTAAGTTAGGTTAGGTTAGGATGAAGTGGTAGGTTAGGTTAGGATAAATTGGTAGGATAGGTTAGAATAAATTGCAAGGTTAGGTTAACGTCGGTTAAAATGTAAGTTTAGGTACAAGTACTAAAAGGCAACCGGGACGTATGTTGGAAATGTCTGTAATTACACTCGAGAAAGTTGATCCAGAGGAATGAACAAGGCTGGAAAAAAAAAAACGGGAAAGAAATTTGATATGAAACGTTCATTTTCCACCGTAGAAATAACCAGAAAAATATAGAAGGCTATCAGGAAGATGAACGAATTTGTAAGATGCTTCTGCTTAAAGTTAAGCATATGTTTACCAGATATCCCTTGACACTTGGCATTTAAGTGAATATGATACAACAGTATGTACTTCAGAAGCTAACAGGATTAAAAGTTGTAACATGTGGTCAATAGGTGAATCGAAAAAGTCTGAAAAATCACCAACACCACTGAGCTCTATGAAGAAGCTGTCTCCGCAGCGAGTGTGTAACATTTCCCTCCATACTTAAATATCCACACTTGTGACCTCCACCTAACTTAACCCGAGGTGTCTGGTCAACGTACGGGTACATTGCAACGTTTTGTCATGGTGACACCCATCGACGTACCTGAAATACAGGAGTTAGGAGTAAAGGACGCACACGACACAAACACCCCCAGCCCCCCAAGGACTACCAGGGGTCCGCCGCTTCCACTGAGTGGCTCGGAGCAGGAACGGCACACCTGTGTCCCTCCCCGATGCTCCTCTTACTCCCAGCTGATGTCCCAGGAAGGTAGCTGTTGCTGGCACCTAGTCTCCAGCAGAAATTCCACTCGCCAGGTAAGGGGTGGAGCTTGCTTTAGCAACTCCACACAATGCCGCGGTACTGCCCACAGTCATACTGGTAAAGGGGCAGAACTAGCCACAGTCTGTTCCTCAGTTGCCATCCTGCTGCAGGGCCGTGACACAGGCCACAAGCCGTGTCGTTCGGGTCTTACCGGCCTCAAGTCATCCACTACCTGCAGTCGATCCCCCCAGAGTAGCGCTGCAGCACAGGCCAGTAGTCATGCTGGGTACGAGGCAGGACAGGCCAGCGTCCGTCCCTCTGCTACTATTCCTCTCAGCCCCACGGTACAGCCTTTTAGCCATACCAGAGCTGTTGTCTCCTGTAGGACCGCGACGTTGGCCTCTAGTCACGTCGAGCACAAGACAGAGCAGGCCATAGTCCGCTCCTCCCCTACAGGATATTCTCCTTCCCCTCACAGAGACAGGGTAGAGCGAGCTGTGCCTCGCGTTTGCCCTGAGTTCCAATGGGGCAGAGGAACCGCCCTGCAGGCCACTAGCCGCACGGGGGAGGCAGAGTTGGCCACAGTCCACTCCTCACCCTCTGCTCCTAGGATAGCCTCCGATGGGGAAGTCCCTTGCCTGGCCCACCCTGTTTCCTGTGGCCAGGCGGGACGCACCCCCTCCCCTGCGGAGGGAGCAACTGGGGAGAACCCTTTCCCGGAACCTTGGCAAGGTCTTACCCAAAGCCTTGGTTCCCTTCAGCCTCGCCTATGTGGGCAGCAGCAGCAGCAGCAGCTGGTGCCGGGCCCTGTCGGCCATTCCCCCAGCCACAGGTTCCTGTGAGCCAGTCCTGATGGCGACGCCGCCCTTTAGCCGTTGCCGTAGTCCACCCACCCCGGGTTTCAGTACCCTGGGTCCTCAGATACCCGAGAAGCCACCCCGAACACCAGGGCACGACTTACCTGCTGGTGGGACCTCCCTGGGCCCATCCCTGACTCGTCGTCAGGCCCGCCTTCTGGCTCTCTTCGGACCGAGCCCCTAGCCCCGCACCTATGTCTGGGGCCTTGCAAAGGCGTGTCACTCTGTCCACCCTCCTGATGGAGGAATCAGCCTTCGCCCCACCAGTGATAGTGAAACAGACGGACTGTACCAGTGTGTGCCTCTTAGACCCAGACACATGTATATGGTCGTATGTGTAACGCGAGTGATTTCTTGCAGTGTGTTCTCGAAATTAAGTGACCAGAAAGGCCCAGAGTATAAGACTGGACAAGTCCACTAGTGATCCTGGTTTATGGTATATCACGAACGGAGTCCCGTGCGCTCCCGCTTGTGTACTGTCACACACTCCCCCCCCCCAGTGAATGAAACACCACGGTGATCAAACAGGAAAACTATATTGTATCGATTGTGCCATCCCCTTGATTATTAATTCTCTCCCTTCCCAGTGTAAAGGCACGCCAGTGTTAGTAAAGCTACCTACACCGTGTCCTTTGGAAACGACACCCACAAAGTGATCGTGCCATCCCCTTGATTATTAATCCTTCCCCTCCCCAGTGTACAAGCACGTTAGTCACAGTGTGTCTAACCATCTCCGAGTGTCTCTCTACAATACCGCAGTCCCCCCTCTCAGCGTGCTACAGCGCGGCCCACCCCTTCTGTGATAGACCGCCAACCAGATTTGTGTCTATCGACATAGTGTTAACGTAATTGAACCCTTGTCTCAGGCCGTCCAGTGCTATACTACACTGTGAAATTGTAATGAGTGTATTTCTGTGTCCAAAGCAAAAGTGTAATAGAAGTACCATAAATACTGGGTGTATTCTACCATACTTTCCCTAAGCTGGTGTAGAGACAGATTATAATTCAGTAAAACCTTGTACTAACCCATCTCTGGCCAACCCAGAATCTATTGTATCTAGTTTTGTAGTATTTGTCTTTGGGAAGATATTTGTAATACATGTGTGTAACAATTCACTGCCTTGTTTTTGTGCCCAGTTCTTTCCTTAGAAATGCCGACCCAGTCTTGAATAAGAACCCGCTGTGAGTCTGTGTATTTGGCGGGATGAGAAGTTGCCCCTCAGAAACGCGACAGGTTT
This sequence comes from Birgus latro, assembly GCA_018397915.1. Classification (NCBI taxonomy): domain Eukaryota; kingdom Metazoa; phylum Arthropoda; class Malacostraca; order Decapoda; family Coenobitidae; genus Birgus; species Birgus latro. Next base: position 55,636 of record JAGKTI010001131.1, read on the forward strand.
TAAGTTCACCTCTCGCCTACGTGTACAAGGGACGAATAGTCGGCCCTCACATACGTGGCATAACACTGGTGGCTAGCGGTGGTTCTTGACCCAGATGGTGGGAAAAAGGACTGGAAAAAAAAAATTGGGAAAATGGCAGCCAAAACACATGTACCCCTACCAAAATTCGACCCAGAACAATGCAACATCACTACATACTTAGATATGGTCAAACCATTACTTGACATTGGTTTTGATAACGACAGACAGAAAATAGCTGTCAGTCTACCTCACCTGGGAAAGGCGGTATCTAGTGTAGCACCAAAAATAGTCCCAGATCACACATGGGCCGGATTTGTAAAAATAGTAATGCAGGCCATTACCCCTTCATTAGGGAAAATTGTTGCAATGTCACAACTCGATTGTCTGAAATATGACGGTGATTTGGACAACACATTGATCCAAGCTCGGCGACTCGTCACCGCCGCATAACCAGATGCTGAAATAGATACCCGGGACGAACATATATTCAACACTCTCCTCAGAATCCTCCTGGGCACAGTGAAAGAGCATTTCACTATCCACGACCCGCCAGGAAACTTGGACCGCGATGTCCAACTCATCCGCCGCCTCCTCACAGCACGCCCCACTACACAACACATTGTGGTCATAAGCAGGTTTCCCACAAAGCCACCCTCACTACCGCCTTAACCCCAACCAGCCCCGACATGAAGCGCCCCCACCCCTGCCCCCCCAAGAGCTCACCCTACCAAGAAACAGCTGCCGCAGAAAGAAGACACAAACCTCATCACCATCAATCCATGGGAGTTTACAGCCTGTAGCAGCCGTTGTCCACTACATTGACATACGTGAACAGTTAAAGGCGGTGCATAGAAGGGGGCGCTGCCGATTGTCGGCAGTAGTCGAAAACCCCTCGGACCTAGATTCCCCCCTCATTGAGGAACCAGACACCGACTGTGAATCAGGCAATGCTGACATCAACGTGGCCTCCGAGCTGACGTTGGATTTTTAGGACCCTCCCCGCACCTCCCCACGGTGGCGGGGACCACCTCTACAAAGTAACGATCCCCGGTCTATGACAAAATGAAATTACAGGGGGTCAAGGCAAGACTTCTGGTAGATATGGGAGCCACCAGGTCCTGTCTTTATACAAATTTTTATTCCCGACATAAGAAAGCTTTTGGCCCCCTCCTCCCCACCTTAGGCTGCCTCGTAGACGCGGGGGAAGGCCCCTTCCCTATCTGTGAGGAAACTCGGGCCCTATGAGCCAAGACCCACCAACCAGCCTCCTACCATTCCTTCATTGTTTCGACTCTTCCTGCTGTGCCTACGATGGCTAACTGGGTTTGGACCTTCTCCAGAAGTTGCACACCCACATCAACTGCCACAAGAGGCGACTCCATTTCCGGCTGCCTCCCCGCCAGCCCCTAGCCCTCTGCATGTGTGCACAACAAAGCAACACCCCCCCCTTCTCCCCTAGATTGCCCCCCCCCCCCCCCCCCCCTTCATGCCCCAGCCCCTCCCCTGCCCCACCTTCCCCGTGACCGTCGCGTCCATCCTCACCATTCCCCCCCACCATGAAGCTCAGCTACAGATCAACAAGCCCATGGGGACCGATTCCCTCTTCTCCCCAAACATCCTCACGGGGCCCCTCTCCGCCTGCCTGATGTCGCTGACCTTCCTCCCACCACAACTCAACGCCACCAAAGTAGCAAATCTGGCAATTACACCCTCACTTTACCAAGAGGACTCCTGATCAGTGACCTAGAGGCAGCTGAGCCATGCAACACCCCTCCTCTAAATTCACACCCCTTCCCCCTTCCCTCCTTGCCCGATCACCTGTTCCCCCAACAAGCTGAAACTCTGCACCACCTACTTCTCAAATATCAAGACATTTTTTCCACGGGCCCTGCAGACTCAGGACATACAACATACTTGGCCCATGAAATCCACACCACCGGGCCCCCCATTCGGCAATCCTCCTGCTGGAAGAACCCACACCAACGGGCTGAAGATGACAGGCAAGTCCGGGAAATATTGGACGCCGGCATCATCATGCCCTCCACCAACACCTGGTCTTCTCCCGTCGTCCTGGTTCAGAAGAAAGATGGCACCCTACAATTCTGCATTGATTACCGCCGCCTGAATGATGTAACCATCAAGGATGCAACTCCCCTTCCCCGCATGGACGAATACCTGGACTCCCTGCACGGCTCTACCTGGTTCTCCACGCTGGATCTCCAGTCGGGGTACTGGCAGGTACCCGTGCACCCCCATGATCAAGGGAAAACAGCCTTTTCCACCAGCAATGGAAAACATTACCAATTTAATGTTCTCCCATTCGGGTTGTACAATGCCCCGGCCACTTTCTCCCACCTTATGGAGTCTGTACTCAGCGGCCTAACCTGGGAAGTCTCCCTGGCGTACCTCGACGACGTCATCGTCTTTAGCAAGACGTGGGGCGATCACTTTCACCGCCTCCGACAGGTGTTTCAATGAATACACCAGGCTGGGCTGGAACTCAAGCCCTCTAAGTGTGTTTTGGCCACCCGCTCTGTCACCTTCCTAAGGCACATTATCTCTGGGAAAGGCTTTTCTCCGGACCCTGACAAGCTACGAGCCATCGCCAACCAGCCCCTCCCGCAAGACGTCCACCAAGTCCGTGCCTTCTTGGGGCTCTTTGTCGTATTACAGGCGATTTATCAAAGGATTTGCTGACCTTGCAAAACCACTCCACGACCTCACTAAGAAAAGCAAGCCATTCGCCTGGAGCAACGACCGAATAACAGCTTTTGACACTTTAAAGGAAAAACTTGTCTCGGCCCCCATCGTCGCCTTCCCGAACTACGACCTCCCCTTCAGATTATACACTGACGTCTTGCTGGTTGCCATAGGCGCCGTCCTGGCGCAGGTCCAGCAAGGGCACGAGCACATCATCGCTTGCGACAGCTGCTCCCTAAACCCAGCAGAATGAAATTACGCTGCTAATAAGCGCGAGTGTCTGGGTATCGTCTGAGCCCTCGACCATTTCAGGGCCTACCTATCAGGCACCAGGGTCACCGTGATCACAGACCACCAGTCCCTTCAGTGGGTCTGACAATCGGCCACTCAGAACACCCAGCTCCGCTGGCGTGAAACGCTATAGGAGTTTGACTACGAGATTGCGTACCGGCCCGGGAAATTGCATACCAACACCGACGCCCTCTCCCGCCTACTGGTACAACCCCTACTCCCTCAACCCGAGCTGGTCCGGCGCTGGCAGGACAAAGACCTGCCCCCATGGATTCCCCAACATCTATTTACGAAACTTCACCTGCAAGGGGACCAACTTTTTACACCATCGGGCCACATAGTCCTGGACCCAGACTCTGCCAAAGACGTCCTCACCCACCTACACTGCGACAGTGGGATTCACCTGGGTATGAAAAAGCTAACCCAGGTCTTCAATGACCTCTACTGGGCCCCCAACCCTACTACTCTCACCCAGCATGTCACTCAGGCGTGTCGGGCATGCTGCCTAGGTAAGGACATCACCTGTTCCGCGGGTCCTACCGGGAAGATTTCTGCCCACAAACCTTGGCAGTTATTATCTGTTGACGTTGTCGGTCCCCTGCCACCTAGGTCCGGCTACAAATACATCATTACTTTCGTCGGCATCTACTCCAAATTCCTGATCGCTTGTCCGGCTAAGGAGCACACTGCTGACACTATAGCTGACGCCCTCATGTGCCACGTTTTCCCCTGTTTTGGCATTCCCCAGACCATTCACTCTGATAACGCCCCAGAGTTCACGGGACAAATCTGGAAGGAACTATCCACTCTATTCGGATTTACCATTTCCCACTCTTCCTCATATTGGCCTTAAGGCAATGGGGTATGCGAAAGGAGCCACTGGACCCTGTTAAATCAGATCAGAACCCGATCCAAGATACCCTAAATCAAGATTGGCCTGCCCACGTTAAGATCGTCCAATGGGGAATTAACACCTGCCCCCGTGAGGACGGCATCACCCCCCACGAGCGGATCTTCGGCGAGGCCTCCCTCCTCCTGCCTCTCCGACAGCACCTTCAACCCCCCACACACTCCCCAGCCTCCAACAGCACCTGAAGCATCGGCTACAGCACCTGCACACACACAAGGACGGCCAGGCCGATTCCTCCCCCGCCAACCATTACAAACCAGGCGTCAAAGTTTTCGTTGCACACCTCCCCACCCCCAACAAAATTGCTCCCCGCTTCACAGGGCCCTATACCATCATTAAAGTCCCCAACCCCTTTCAAGTCATCATCAACTACAACGGGACCACCCGCACCTACAGAAATTGCCACGTCCGCCACTACCAAGACTCCCCCACCCCAGCCGCTCCCTTCCTGACTCCCCAAGCCAAACCAACACCTTCAACTTCTCACGAAGAGCCATTCAACTACTACTCCTCCCCCTCCCCCTCCCTGCCAGTTTCCACCACTCTATTGCCACCCCGCACTCCCGCGCCATCCCCACGCACTAGATCAACACCACCACCAACTTCCCCCGCACACGCCACGCCGCCCACACCACGTGGTCATCCCTCACTCTTGGTGATTTCTACGCCTACCACCCCATGCTCCGCACTCATCCTTCCCCACCAACCCCGGCAACCAACCACACTACACCACCCCACTCCACCTGCCCCCGCTCCCCCACCCCCCTCCCCGCTGCTGCCCACTCCCCGTTTAACCACCAAGACCGCCCATTCCGGACACATCTCACACTCACCACCCCGTTACCTCTCCATGCCCACATCCACCCCTTCGCCATCCAGTAGCTAACCGCCCACCCCACCCCCTAACACCACCCCAATAACCCTCCCTACCCCTTAGCCCAGATGTAAAATTTCGCCCCGCCACACTCCCAAGGGAACGCCGGCTCCACGCTCCCCCAGCAATATAAACAACGCCGGACTGCCTTCAGCCAGCATTTGCCTCCAAACCACCACCACCGATACCACCACGTGCATCACGAGGATAGCCTGGATCCCCACCTTCAGACAACACCACCGTGTCCGGAGCACACACCACTTACTACGACTCCTCCAGCAGGCGAACCACCCTTCCACTCTTCGTATCGCCTACTCCCACCACCTGCAGCCCGACATACCCAACGACCACTGAACCACCTTCCTGCATCACCTCCAGGGTTGCCATTTTAGCGCGAAACGCGCTAGATTTAGCGCTTTTTGATGATAGCGCGATAATTTTGAAAATAGCGCCATGGCGCTATTTGGCGCGTTTTTACCCAATTTACCTCCAGATTTAGCGATTTTACCTACATTTCAAATATACAATACTTAGTTTTCCTGGAACACTTTAAGGTATCAGAAAAAGTAGTTTAATTTTTTTTACAAAGTGATAAATCACGCAGTTTGTACTATTTACTGTGTGGACTCATGTGCATGTGGAGCAAAGTTGGACGTGTCCACGACGAGTGAGTTCCCTCACTTCCCCATACAATGTTCCTGCCTCGTCGTGGACTGGTCAGTAGAGAGTTAAACCTCGGTGTGATAAGTTGTTGCCACTTTTGTCTTCCTCGACTAGCCTATTATTTCTGACTGCCTACATCATGAGTAGCAAAATTAAGAAATACTCACAACACTTCAGAGTTCAGTGGCTAACTGACTCCAGGTTTAAAGACTGGCTATTAAAAGTAGACGGAGACAACACGAAATGTTTCTGCAAGTACTGCAAATGCACGATAGCTGCAAAGTTGAGTGATTTAGAAAGGCACAAAAAGACATTGAAACGCAAGAAGGCTGAGGAACCATTTTCGTCACAAAGACAACCCAAACTTCAGTTTGTGAAACCAAGTGAAAGTGTACATGAAACTGAAGCAGGCTTGTGTTTGTTCATAGCTGAACATTGCTCCTTGAGAGTAGTGGATCATTTAAGTGCGCTTTGCAAACATCATTTCTCGGACAGTAAAGGATGTAAAGACCTAAAACTGAAAAGATCAAAGTGTAGTGTTGTTGTGTGTAATATACTTGCTCCATATTTTGCACGTGATTTGAAAAATGACATTGGAAACAGTAAATTTAGTTTGCTGATAGACGAGAGCAATGACATATCTGTAACCAAGCTTCTAGGTATAGCTATTCGTTATTACTCGGAGGGAAAAAAACTTGTTGTGGTTACATTCTTGGACCTAGTTGAGAGAATGTAATGCTGATGCAATCTGTCATGCACTGAAGGATTCTTTGAAACGTAATGGACTTGAGTTGCAGAATCTTATTGCCCTTGGCACTGATAATGCTTCAGTTATGATTGGTGTCAATAGTGGAGTTTATGCAAGGCTAAAATCTGAAATTCCTCATCTAATGTTAGTCAAATGTGTGTGTCACTCACTTCAGCTCGCTGTTTCTCATGCTACTACCGAATGTCTACCTAGGCATTTGGACTTCTTGATCCGAGACACATATAACTGGTTTTCACATTCTGCAATGCGCCAAACTAGATACAAGGAACTGTATGGACTAATAAACGAAGGAAAGCCTCCCTTGAAACTAATACAGATGAGCCAGACCCGATGGATGTCCATTGAATCTGCAATTCTAAGAATAGTGCAGCAGTGGACTGAGCAAGAAAAAATGAGCGATGCTACACTGCAGATCTTTTGTTCTCAATGTTTAGTGACATGAGAAATTATGTTTCTCATATTTTTGAAACAAATTCTTAGTGAAGTTCAAAGTGTGAATAAGAAATTCGAAGCTGATGTCCAAGACACAACAAAGTTGCTCAGTGATCTAGTGCATCTTATTGACTCCCTTAGTGCTAAAATTGTCATACCAGGTAAAAAGTTAAAGGAAAGTGATTCCCTTCAGGAACACTTGGATCCCAAGCCGTATCTTGGCTATGAGTTTGAAAAAAACATGTCTGAATGCAAGTTTCCTGATGAGATCGCGAGTGATATTCGACGAAGATGCATAGAATTTGTAATAGAGCTTGTCACACAACTTCGTCAACGCTTGCCTGAGAACTTTAAAGTACTCCAGTCAATGTCATCCTTCAGTGGGAGTGAATGCCTAAAGCCAGTGAAAAATGATATATTGGACCTTGCAAAATTGTTTGTTGATGATGCAGAAATACTCACGCGCATCGATTTCCAGTGGAGAAAACTTTATACTCTCCAGTGGACACAGACATCTGACACTATTGGACTGTGGGCAGAAATAGCGTCATATAGGGATGCGACTGGAGAAAATCCTTTCAAAGAACTGTCTGACCTGGCCTTAACAATACTCAGTTTACCCCATTCTAATGCAGATGTGGAACGGGTTTTTAGTCAGATGGGTATTGTCAAGTCGAATATGCGTAACCGATTAGCCATCAAGAGCTTAAACGCTGTTTTGACAATCAAGTATGGACTGAGAAGGCATGGCAAATCCTGTCATGATTATAAACTACCTGAGAGTGTCTTGAGAAAAATTGGGTCAGTGGAAGCATATCAGACCTCACCTCAACCATCAACATCAACTCAGTCAACCAGGGAGCAGCGACATTCACCGAGGAAGATCAAGGAGAGATCATAGAGTGGGATCTAGCAGATCTACAGTAACCCCAGTACCACAGTCATAGCTGGTGAGTGTAAAAGTGTACTTGAAATATGTGTGTAGGTCAGAATCAACGTATCGTGTGTAGAAACATTAGTTGGCGCTTTTTTTGGTGCCTTATTCAGAATATTTAGCGCTCTTTAGCGCGTTTTTAGTAACAATCTAGCGCTATTTTGTGAATTTGAGATGGCAACTCTGATCACCTCACACCCTTCCACCAAACGTCCAACATCGACCTGTACCACCTCCAGTCACGAGGTCGTGACTTTGTTACAGGGGAGGGTGGTAAAATACAGGAGTTAGGGGTAAGGGCTGCATACGACATGGACGCTGGTGCAGACGACACCAACACCCCCAGCCCTCCCCAGGACTACTGGGGGTCCACCGCTGACACAGCGGCTCGGGACAGGAACTGCGCACCTGTATCCCTTCCTGACGCCCCTTTTACTCCCAGCCGACGTCCCAGGAAGGTAGCAGTCGCCAGCGCCTAGTCTCTGGCCGAAATTCCACTCACCAGGTAAGGGGTGGAGTTTGCTTAGGCAACTCCACACAACACCGCAGTATTAGCAACTGTCATACCAGGAAAGGGGCAGAACCGGCCACAGTCCATTCCCCAGTTGCATCCCCGCTGCAGGGCCACGGCAACTGACAGCAAACCCTTTTCTGTATCCTCCTACTTTCTCTATTCTCATTTCAAAGCCAAAGGTGGCTGTTGCGTATATGTACGCAATGATCTGTCTTGCTCTCGTGTTCCTGAACTTGATTCTTCTGAATTCTCTACTCTGTGGCTTCGGCTCTCCTGTCATTCTCTGACTAAATATATCTGTGCTGTTTCCTTATCTAATTCTACTGACTATCATAAATTCTTTGACTATCTTACTTCTACGATGGAACACATTCTATCCGTTTCTCCTTTCTCTGAAATCTCCATTCTAGGAGATTTCAATGTTCACCACCACCTTTGGCTCTCCTCTCCTTTCACTGATCCACCTGGTGAACAAGCCTACATCTTTTCTATCCTTAACCCGTCACGTCCCGACCGATTTCCAACCTACCATACCACAAAATCCAGAGCATTTTTGGAAAAAATTTTATTGGCTCAAACCTTCGCTTTTGGTGAGAAACATCGAAAATTCATAGAGAAATCGCGATCCTATGCTTAAAACTGTTGATACAGGTGTCATGCAACCTTACGTTTTCCTTTTTTTCAGAGTACCTGGCTAAAGAAAACGAACTATGGAAGGGTTAATTAATTCAAGCCACTTTCAATTACATATTTATTTATTTATTTGGTACGAATTTATGTGTAGTAACAGACCGTATTGGTTTTAACACATTTATATAGGCAATAGAAGCATTGTTCAGTCACCAAACACATCCACATATGGCACCTTCCTTTATGACATTACCACCTCATCACTTCTGTTTGTTTCTTGCTATAGCTTCTTTATTTCATTGCCCTCCACCTCAGGAATCACTTTTACCGTGAATTTCGTCACTGGAGAGACCGTGGGGCAACATACCTTTACTGGCCAGCTTACTGCTAACACGAGAATTGCACAGTGTGGGGGGGAGGGGGGTTAGGTGGGGCCAGACAGTATTCCCGCTTGACAGCAGGTAGAGGAAGGTCTCCCACATATGCCTACCAAAAATCACCCGTGAAACTTGAAAATTGTGCAAATTATGACCCTTGCAATTGCGCAACGTACCCATACATCGATGGGTGTAGCTGTGACAAAACATCGTGATGTACCCATACGTCAGTGGGACTCGGCGGGTTAATGACCTAGAGCACCTTGTACAGCACCCTACCCGTATCCCTGACAGCCTTGAAGAGAACTCTAACATACTTGACCTTTTCCTAACAACTAATCCTTCTGCTTACACTGTTAATCTTTTCTTTCCGTTGGGTTCCTCCGATCATAACCTTATTACCTTAACCTGTCCTATCGCTACGGTACGGCCTGTGGACCCTCCAAAGAGCCACTGCCTGTGGCACTTTGGAGCTGCAGATTGGGAGGCCCTCAGGCGGTACTTCTTTGATTTTCCTTGGAATGATTATTGCTTCCATGCCCGGGAGCCATCTGAGTGTGCCTTGCGCATTACGGAGGTTAGGCCTATTCTCTTGGGCATGGAAGCATACATTCCTTTCTCATATCCTCTAACCAATGCAAGAAAGCCTTGGTTTAATCACACTTGTTCTAATGCTGTCTACAACAAGGAGAAGGCCTATAAAAGGTACCGGAGCCAACCCTCCCCTGAATCACATCTTTTTTATACTTCTGCCCGGAATCGTGCTAAGTCTGTTCTTCGCTCTGCTAAAAATAATTTCATCCGTGCTAAATGTTCCCAACTCTCCAATTAGAATTCTTCTCGCTCCTTCTGGCACATTGCCAAAAACCTTTCTAACAACTTTACCTCATCATCCTTCCCTCCTCTTTTCTACTCTGATGGCTCTGTATCTATTTCTTCTACTGATAAAGCAGATCTCTTCGCTCAGACTTTCTCCACCAATTCCACCTTAGACGATTCCAGTGCTGTTCCTCCATCCCTTCCCCCCTCTGACTTCCTCATGACTGACATTAAAATTTCTTCAGCTGATGTATTTTCTGCCATCACTGGCCTCAATACTAACAAGGCATATGGGCCTGATGGAGTCCCTCCCGTTGTCCTCAAAAACTGTGCTTACACCCTGCCTAGGTAAACTCTTTCGGCTTTGCCTATCAACTTGTACCTTTCCTTCTTGCTGGAAGTTTACTCTTATTCAGCCAGTCCCAAAGAAGAGTGACCATTCCCAGCCCTCTAACTATCATCGAATTGCTTTAACCCGTCAGGTCCCAAACGATTTCCATCCTCCGATACCCCCCAGTCCCGAGCATTTTTGGATTATTATTATTTTTTTTTTTTTTTGGCTCAGAGTTTCGCTTTTGGTGAGAAACATCGAAAATTCATAGAGAAATCACCTTCCTGAGGCTATAAATGGTGCTACAGGTGATGAGTCAGCCTTACGTTTTCCCTCTTTCTCAGGGTACCTGGCTAAAGAAAACGAACTATGGAAGGGTTAACGAATTCAAGCCACTTTAAATTATGTATTTATTTATGTATTTGGTACGAATTTATGTGTAGTACAAGACTATATTGGTTTTCACACATTTATATAGGCAATAGAAGCATTGTTCAGTCACCAAATACATCCACATATGGCACCTTCCTTTATGACATTACCACCTCATCACTTCTGTTTGTTTCTTGCTCTAGCTTCTTTATTTCTTTGTCCACCACCTCAGGAATCACTTTCACCGTGAATTTCGTCATTGGAGAGTCCATGGGGCAACATACCTTTACTGGTCAGGTTACTGCTAACAGGTGAATTGCCCTGTGTGGGGGGGAGGGGGGAGGGGGGTTACGTGGGGCCAGGCAGTATCCCCACTTGGCAGCAGGTAGACGAAGGTCTCCCACATATGCCTACCAAAAATCACCCATGAAACTTGAAAATTGTGCAAATTATGACCCTTGCAATTGCGCAATGTACCCGTACGTCGATGGGTGTAGCTGTGACAAAACGTTGTGACGTACCCGTACATCGATGGGATTCCTCGGGTTAACTTCCTGTGTCTCAAAAGTTTTCGAGTCAATTCTTAACAGAAAAATCTTAAGGCATCTTTCCTGTCATAACCTTCTTTCTGATCGTCAGTATGGGTTCTGTCAGGGACGCTCCACTGGCGATCTTCTCACCTACCTTTCAGACTCATGGTCATCCTCCTTTCGGGACTTTGGCTAAAGCTTTGCCATTGCACTTGACATCTCAAAGGCTTTCAATCGAGTCTGGCATAAATCTTTAATTTCCAAACTGCCCTCCTACGGTTTCTATCCTTCTATCTGTGCCTTCATCTCTAGCTTCCTTTCTGGTTGTTCTGTAGCCGCTGTTGTAGACGGCCATCATTCTTCTCCTAGACCTGTCAACAGTGGTGTTCCTCAGGGCTCTGTCCTGTTACCAACTCTCTTCCTTTTATTCATCAATGACCTTCTAAGCTGTACATCTAACCCTATCCACTCATATGCTGATGTTTCCACCCTTCACCTTTCCATTCGGTTTCCACAACGTCCATCTCAGCACTTACTTCAACAAAAAAGGGATGAGGCTATGGCACACCTAATGTCTGACTTGGCTCGTGTCTCTGATTGGGGTAAAAATAATCTTGTTATTTTTAATGCATCAAAAATTCAGTTCTTACATTTATCAACCGGACAAAATCTTCTCAGGATTACCCACTAATGATTAATAATGTCCAGCTCAGTCCTCCAACATCCTTGAACATGCTTGGGGTTTCATTCTCTCGGGATTTGTCTTGGACAGAACATATTACATCTCTTGTGAAATCTGCTTCCAAGAGATTAGGTGTGCTAAGCCGATTCCGAACTTTCTTTACCCCTGCGAAGTTGTTGACCTTGTACACGGGTTTTATTCGCCCCTGTTTAGAATACAACTCTCATGTGTGGGGAGGCTCCCCACATGCAGCTCTTCTCAATAGGGTGGAGTCAAAAGCTTTTTCTCTCATTAACTCTCCTCCTCTTACTGATTCCCTTCAACCTTTATCTCTTCGCCACACTGTTGCATCTTTATCACTCTTCTATCGCTACTTCAACAGTCTCTGTTCCTCTGAACTATCTGCTTGCATCCCTCCACCTCTACAACGGGCACATAGTGCCCGTCTAGCAACAAACTCTCATCCCTTTTCTGTCCAACTCTCTAATGCAAGAGTTAACTGTTACTCCCAGTCCTTCAATTATGCAACTGGTCAACTCTGGAACTGTTTTCCTCTGTATGTATTCCCTACTTCCTATGATTGCCAGTCTTTCAAATGCAGTGTGTCCAGGCATCTCGAAATGAATTGTTCTTGAATTTGGCTCTCTTTTGTATTGTTTTTGCTTTTTCTTGGAGGGAACAGTATATGGGCCCATGGCCTTTGGTTCCTTCTTCCTTGCATAAAAAAACAAAAGACAAAAAAACATGTCGGTCAGGCAGGACAGGCCACCAGTCGTCGGCTACCTGTAGTCGTTCCCCTCAGAGTAGCGCTGCAGCACAGGCCACAAGTCGTGCTGGGTACAAGGCAGGACCGGCCATCGTCCGTCCCTCTGCTACTAGTACTTCTCCATGGTACATGCCACAAGCTGTACTAGAGTTATAGTCCCCTGTAGGACCATGACGTTGGCCACTGGCCACGTCAAGCCAGAGGCAGAGCAGGCCATAGTCCGCTCTTCTCCTACAGGAGATTCTCACTCCCCTCACGGAGACAGGATAGAGCGAGCTGTGCCTCGTGCGAGTCCTGAGTTCCGACGGGGCAGAGGAACCGCTTTGCCGGCCACTAGCTGTATGGGAGAGGCCACAGTCCGCCCTTCACTCACCGTTCCCGGGATATCTCCCGATGGGGAAGTTCCTTGCCTGGCTCACCCTGTTTCCTGTAGCCAGGCGGGACACACCCCCTCTCCTGCAGAGGGAGAAGCTGGGGAGGACCCTTTCCCGGAGTCTTGGCGAGGCCTTATTCGAGGCCTTGGTTCCCTTTAACTCAGCCAGTGTGAGCAGCAGCTGAGGCGGAGCCCCAACAGATGTAGCAGCCGGTGTCAGGCCCTGTCGACAACTCCCCCAGCCCGAGGTTCCCGTGAGATGGCCTTGACTGACGGCGATGCCGCCCTCCAGCCATTGCCACAGTCCAGCCACCCCGGGTTCCAGTACCCTGGGTCCTCAGATACCCCGGGAGCCGCCTCGAACACCAGGGCGCGACTACCTGCTGGTGGGACCTCCCTGGGCCCATCCCTGACTCAGCGTCAGGCCCGCCTCCTGGCTTTCTTCGGACCGAGCCCCTAGCTCCGCACCTACGTCTGGGGCCTTGCAAAGGCGTGTCACTCTGTCCACCCTCCTGACGGAGGAATCAACCTTCGCCCCACCAGTGATAGTGAAACAGACGGACTTTACCAGTGTGCACCTCTTAGACCCAGACACGTGTATACGGTCGTATGTGTAACGCGAGTGATTCCTTACAGTGTGTTCTCGTAATTAAGTGACCAGAAAAGCCCTGAGTATAAGATTGGACGAGCCCACTAGTGATCCTGGTTTATAGTATATCACGAACGGAGTCCCGTGCACCCCCGCTTGTGTACTGTCACGCACCCCCCCCCCAGTGAATGAAACACCACGGTGATCAAACAGGAAAACTATATTGTATCGATCGTGCCATCCCCTTGATTGTTAATTCTCTCCCTTCCCAATGTAAAGGCACGCCAGTGTTAGTAAAGCTACCTACACCGTGTCCTTTGGAAACGACACCCACAAAGTGATCGTGCCATTCCCTTGATTATTAATCCTTCCCCTCCCCAGTGCACAGGCACGTTAGTCACAGTGTGTCTAACCATCTCTGAGAGTCTCTCTACAATACCGCAGTCCCCCCTCTCAGTGCGCTACAGCGCGGCCCACCCCTTCTGTGATAGACCGCCACCAAGATTTGTGTCTATCGGCATAGTGTTAACGTAATTGAACCCTTGTATCAGGCCGTCCAGTGCTATACTACAGTATATTGGGAAATTGTAACGAGTGCATTTCTGTGTCCAAAGTATAAGTGTAATAGAAGTACCATAAATACTGGGTGTATTCTACCATACTTTCCCTACGCCGGTATAGAGACAGATTATAATTCAGTAAAACCTTTTACTAACCCATCTCCGGCCAACCAAGAATCTATTGTATCTAGTGTTGTAGTATTTGTCTCTGGGAAGATATTTATAATACATGTGTGTGACAGTTCACTGCCTTGTTTTTGTGCCCAGTCTTTTCCTTAGAGTCGCCGACCCGGTCTTGAATAAGAACTCGCTGTGAGTCTGCGTATTTGACGGGACGAGAAGTCGCCCCTCAGAAACGTGACAGGTAATAAGTTCACCTCCCGCCTACGTGTACAAGGAACGAGTAGTCGGCCCTCAAATACGTGGCATAACATAGTTATTTGCTAAAGGGAGGGTGGCTACTCCCACGATTTTGTAACGCACTGACTGTATAACAAACACTATTCGCTGAAGGTGTGTGGCAAGACCACTGAGCTCTACTATACAGCTCAGTGGGCAAGACCCACCACCGGGCTAATGTAAGGCTCGGCCTTCACTATAGATGGGGGAAATCTACGAACGAACGAACCCACCACCCTCTTTTGTTGTATAGCCTAACTGCTCTTATGCTAATAAATATTCGGTCAAGTACACCTTAACGACAAAAAAAATTCAAGCAAGCAATCAGACAGTATGCTAAAAACGGTGACCATGGTGAAGGCGACGAGTGCGAGTGTCCGTTGTTTCAATATGGCGACCACTCACATGCTCGCTGGGGGAATAGACTCAGCCCCTCCATATTTTAGAGCTCAGTGGTAGCCACTGAGCCTGCTCTATACCTTTTACAACAATAAATATTTCAGTTCAATTCAACTAAAAAGCTGACAGTGAATCCTGTGAACATTTAATCCAACCGGAAATTTGGAAATACCGTTTCACTTGTACATAATATTTACGATATATTTATACATATTTAGACAGTTGACAAAGTAAAAAGTTGCAAATAGTCTTTCCTTACGACGAAAGAAATACTTAACAATAAATACTTTAATTTAAAAAAGAGGTTCCGATCTCCTGAAATCGTCATCTGGTGGAATATAAGCTCTGAAAGTGTTTGTTTTAAGTGTTTATATTTCGGCAAGAGGCATAGTTGAATCTCAGGTACGGAAGACTTAATGGAATTCTGGGCAGCTCTCCTGCACGTGACTTTATGACCCCACGCACCTGGGCTTAGAGTTACAGGGTCTTAATAACGACTGAGTCCCTCGAGTGCCTCAAACCGAGAAGGGTTGGGACGCCGCAGCTGCAAGTAACTGTAATTTTACACTAAACGTCCAGTTTGTCAGTAAATTAAATAAACTTCTAAAGGTTATAATCTCAGTCCAAAATTATTACAGGTAGGAAGAGGTGCGATCTTTGCAAAGATGAAAACCATGTAAACAAGGATGGCCTATGCGTGCATTGCATGCCATAACGTAGGAATGTAGACCATTTATATCGGCGAGCATAACTTCCTAAGCATAATTACCAAGGGAAGATGGTCCAAATAATAAGAAATACAGCAAATCTTACTCAAGTATTTCTACAGTGCTGCTTCATTTCTAAATTTCATATTTGACTGAAGTGTTGACTAGATCCTTTTATTTTGGTAAATTTGCATTTTTGAACAGTCAAGATTATTCAGATTTTACTTCTAACCAAGTTTAACCTTACTCAAATAAGTTAACCTAGTTAAACTAACCTAACCAATCAAACCTAACTACCCCAACTAATGACGGTAAAATTATCATTTCAACCCCAAACAGAATTACGAGATTTTGAACCTTTTTTTTCTGTATTTTAGACAATTCTGAGACATTTTTCTTCAATGGCATTTTTGTCACAAATTATTTTTATTTTACTTGAACCAAACCTTCAAGAGTTATCTATCTGTCTATATGTTGCCAGATGCCATAATCCCGTAAAGGGTTGCCATTTGACTTTGAGTTATTTGTTTTACAGGGAGGAGCACTAACCCTCCACCAACCCACTTGTTGACATGTAGGGAGAAAAATAAATATAATATGCGACAAAAATGTCATAGAAGAAAAGTTTTCTAGAATTTTCTAAAATACCTAGAAAGTGGATCAAAAACTCGTAATTTTGTTAGGGACTGATATGATAATAGAACCCAAATAACCTAATCTAACTTAACAAACCTAACTTACCCAAATGAAGGGTGTGACTGTCCGAAACTGCAATAATACTGATATTATTTGGTGAAACTGCTGGAAAGCTCCTATTCATAAAATTTGCAACTGTATATTTTTCTTAGTAAACTGTAATATAATTATTATGGGGAGAGGGAGGGGGAGGCCTAGGATTAGATGAGAGAGGAGGGTGTGAGGTGGGAGCAAGGCAGTGAAGTGGCATTGGACAGGGTGACATGGAGGCAGTTTGTTTGTGGCCACCCCATATGGGATTGAGGCATCTGGCAGTAGAGAGATAGATAGCTTTAAAAGTTGTGAAAGTGCTAAGTTTTGATTCTTGCTTTAGCCAGATGCCATAATCTGGTAAGGGGTTGCCATTTGAGTTGTTTTACTGGAAGGGGTACTAGCCCTCTGCCAACCCACTTGTTGACATGTATGGGTTGGTTATGTGGTTACCACCCAGTGTTGTAAATGGTTCCCTGGCATACAGGAAACCATTAGGCTTGTCACTAAGTGTAAAGCCACCTGAAAAGGAAAGGAGAGTAATAAAAAATGGCAAAAAAGATGGGAGAAATATGAAGAGAGTAGGGCAGACACTGAAAAGATTGATAAAGGTGAAGGATGACAAAGAGTTGGTTGTATGGTTACCATCCAGCATTGTGAATGGTTTCCTGGATTAGGCTTGTCACTCAATGTAAAGCCACC
Organism: Birgus latro; assembly: GCA_018397915.1. Classification (NCBI taxonomy): domain Eukaryota; kingdom Metazoa; phylum Arthropoda; class Malacostraca; order Decapoda; family Coenobitidae; genus Birgus; species Birgus latro. Next base: position 72,706 of record JAGKTI010001131.1, read on the forward strand.
TGAAAAGGATAAAAAAGTATTAGAAACAGGAAGAGGGGAGGGCAGACACAGAAAAGAATGATAAAGGTGAGGGAAGAAGTAGGCAGCACTATATGAAGTATCAACTATATACAAAACTACAGTAGTCACTCAATTATCTGGACGCTCCATATACGGATGTCAGGTCTTGGCTGTATTAGGTCTGTATCTGGATTTATTCGTCCGTACCCAGACATAAAAGTTCCAGGATTGTCGGCTGGCCGGCCTACAAAGTAAAAAAAGTTCAGTGGGTGGATCACCAATTTCTCTGTCCACACGCGGGTAATAGATAGTAACCCACAATCCCAACAAACAAGGCTCTCCAGCTCCATACCGAATGGCCAAAAGTCCATACTCCCCCCTCCCTCAGTCACCGATTACATACCGGCAGTGCACGTGTTTTGCAGACCGTAACCCACAAGCTAAGGAGAATGGCTGTCCGACTTTCCATCCAAATGGTCAAAGCCCTCCCCCTACCCCCGATCGCCAGTTATACACCAGCAGCATGCGTGTATTTCAGACCATAACCTATAAGCTGAGCGACGATGGCCGCCCAGCTCCCAACCAAATGGTCAGAGTCCACCGGCCACCCAGATTAGTCGGAAACTCCTGGCCACGCATGGCCATCCGCCTCCTTAGTGAATGGTCAAAGTCATGTCACCGTCCGGATAGTTTGGGCACTCGTTATGCCCATGTTGTACGGGGACCCAATGTTTCTTGCTGCCACGTTGCGACATTTGACGAGCAAGGAGGACCCTTGCGCTTGTTGGTCAATGTGCTGCTTTTTGCTTGTTTGGTCATTGTGCCGCTTTTTGCTCGTTTGCTAATTGTCAAGCGTGAGTAGAGACATGGCAATGCCATACACTCCCCATTGTAGAAAACTAGGCAAACCTCACTCACCATCCTCACAACGTGAACTGCCAAGGTTCCCGGTTGCATACCACAGGAACCTTCCAATGACGTCATCACTCGTGACTTAGCAGGTGTGTGTGTGTGCGCTCACACACTAACAACAATATGCACTAACACTCTCGTCCTCTCTTCTTAATTTGACAGAAGATTCCAAGGACGAAGCTGGATGGTCTATTTGCATCTGATACACACTATGTATCCAATACATAGATTTTTGTGTGAGTACCATCAACACCTGATACGCACTATGTATCCAATACATACACTTTTGTTTAATTACTATCAAGACCCAGTCTGTGGCCACATACAGATATGTGATGTCTGTTGAAGTATTATAAACTTTCTAGTCTCGGCTGACTACTGCACACAGCCGCTCAGTCGAGGCACCTTTCTTGGTGAGACAATCAGCCAGTTGTTGTGATGTATCCACCCAGGATACCTCATCAGTCTCCCCCCGCTCCAACATGTCCCGCAACACAGCAATATCAATGCGCAATCTCCTGTCTCCTACGCTCCTACAGGAGTAAAGGGCATCCACCAAATTCTTGTTGTCGACAAAACACTTTATTTTGATCTTTCCACATCCAGAAACCTCACGCAATATGTTGGAGAGATATACAGCAGTTTCAGCACATTCAAGCAGCGCCAACGCCTCAGCAGATAAGGTAGATTTGACGACCCTCCTGATCTTTCTTGTATGGCCAGAATATAGGACATCTTGCCTCACTAGCATCTCGTAGGAAGATCACAAAACTTCCCTGAGATCCATTGCCTACAAGGTTGGCAAATGAGGCATCCGAAAAGCACTCTATATGACAGTCCTCAATCGGCCCCATTCTTGGAATGTATAGCTTCATGTTGTCAGTCTTCACCCTTGAGATCACCTTATTGAGTCTAAGCAAATCCGCTACGGTAGCTCGGTTGCTATTCACACTCAACTCACACACATCAAAGGCAGTATCTGGCCGAGTGTGTGTGGCAATCCAATTAAGTTGCCCAATTAATGCTCAGTACTCCATTTTCTCAGACTCGGACAGCTCCCCTGATTTTACTGCTGCACGATGTTTACTCAGCGTGACTGGTTTCAAAGATGAAGCATACTGGAATTGGTCGAACGTTATGCTGCCATCGATGTTGGAGATGACATTGAGACCAACGTATTTCAAGGCTTTTGATTCTGAACTGCCGATGAGGAATATTTGACTCAACCAATTTATCACTTGCTGTTCGAACTCGTGTGTACCAGCCCAAAGGAAGTCGTCGACGTAGATGCATACAATGCCTTCGACTTTGCCACCATTGCTCCAAGAGAACAGCGCTGAATCCAGTGATGACATTTTAGCTCCGAGACTCAACAACTGATCTTTTATGCGCAGATACCAATGCCTAGCAGCATCACAAAGGCCGTAAACAGTTTTCTTTAGTCTCCCTAACTTACCATTTGCATATTCAGGCGGAGGACGTAAATGAACAACTCTTTCAATGTCGTTACCTTGCAAGTAGGCAGCTTTCACGTCCATAGTGTGGCAATCCCACTGGTTGGTGGAGGCCAAAGAAAGAGCCAAACGCACTGCTTCCTTTGAACAAGTAGGCAAGTCTTTTCGGAGATCCACTGTGTCTTCCTCAAATCCTCTGGCGACTAAGCGGGCCTTAACAATAGGCTTTCCATTTTTCAGTTTTTCTGTCACAACCCATCGAACCATTATGGCACCTTGCCCAACATCATCTACTTCCTCATACACATCATTATTCTGCCAATTTGTAATTTCATTTTCCTTAGCGCATAATACGGCCTCAGAGTTGAAAAGAACAAGCATTTCTGCGTCATCATCAACCACTTCCCATTCGCTAAGATCCTTCTCCAAATCTATCCAATCAATGCTGCCGTCAGAGTCCCTCTTCAAATTATAGCAGTGTTTGTACTTTCCAGTGGCTTTACCTGCCCGACTCATAATCCTTCCAGACACCAACTCTCCACTTTCTGAATGTATTCCCTTTATACGTTGACCAACAGATACTTTGGAAAGCTGATTAATCGGAACAGAAACTGTGGGAGGCTCATCAGTTGGGACAACACCATCTTCCGACTCGTCATCTGGTGGATAGTCATTCACCACTTGCGGAGGATCGTCATTAGGCTTCTCCTGGACAACATTGTTCTTCTCATCATTGCTGACACCACTTTCAACTGTAGTATCTTGCTCGGGCGCACGCGCTAGACGACATATGTGCACTCGCACGTATACACCGCTGTGTCTCACCAGAATTTGTTTCCCATCTCTGCCTGTTACAATTCCGGGACCGTGCCACTCATGACTGTCATTTCTTTTTTAGAAGACTTCATCTCCATTTCGGATGTCGTTTAGGTCACTCGGACGTACGTTGTGCCACAGAGCCCCACCCAAGCGTTCATCTGATTTGGTCTTCATAAACTCTTGTCTAGCTAAATGAAGAGCGTTCAAGTTGTCTCTCACAATTTTCGATGGTGATGAAGGTTCCAAGGCTGGAGGATCATTTGTGTACACATTAGGCTGACCAGGGTTTTGACCAAAAACAAGTTGGTTAGGAGAAAAGCCCGAGTAGTTGGTGAGAGCATTTCTTGCTGATACTGCCCATGCCAAAGCCACATCCAATTCACACTGGCTATCAGCCATTATCTTCCTAACAATGTCACCAATGACTGCATTTTGACGCTAACAGACTCCATTGCTCCAAGGACTCTCTGCAGACGTTGTCATGATCTTGATATTGAAGGCCTCTCCCAATGCTCACATTTCCACATTGTTGAATTCACAGCCATTGTCTGTAAGAATTTTTCTAGGTGCGCCAAACACAACAATCCAGCTCCGAAATATTCCTTTGATAATGGTGGGCGCACACTTATCCGCGATTACTATCGCATTACAATACCTTGTCGTCAAATCAACAAGGACTAAGAAATAATGCCTTCCCCAAGCTTTTAAATCCATGGCTATGGCTTCATTAAACTTAGACGCCATGGGCAAACTGACTACGGGTCGGGGCTTGGCTTTCTTAAATCTGCAACAGACTGTACAAGCATCAGATACAGCCTTGATAGCCCGTTCCGGTTTTGAACTTTTAATTCCCGCATCTGTGATCAGTTTAATTAGTTTTGCCGATGTTGGGTGTCCAAATTGCCTGTGAAGGTTCAAAGCGGTTTTTTCTACATCACCCCCACGAGATGCGAACATGATTGTTTTACAAAATTCACGATCTAGTCATAAGGAAATGGGAAGTAAGTAATGGTCTGAAGATGAGAACTTTAAATCAATGATAGTTCCACAAATTTTGACCTGGTCAGTTCCAAGGTTAATCAACATTTTTGCTTTTTTCATGGAACGTCTACTCAACAGCAAGGGAATATTGCAGTCCACAACATCAGTCACGATGGTAGCACTCATGTTTCCAATGTAGCAGGGCAGAGTAACACGTTTGAGGGAAGAAACTGTGACACCATCAGCAAAAGTAAATGTTGAGGATGACACTTCTTCTCTTATAGCATCACGTTCGTAATCAGTGAACTCACTTAGATAGCAATTGATCCATTCAACTCCACATGCAGTTGTAGAACACCCTGTGTCTAGAAGAGCACATCCCTTAGATTCTTCTACTAGAGTCTGTGACTTACCTCACTAGTGGCATCATCCGCATAGCCCATGAATAATGACAGATGCACTGTTTCAGAATTCTCTTCTCGACTGCTGTCGTTTTCGTATGGATCCAGACAGTCACGTGCCCAATGAAATCTAGAATCGCATACGAAACACCAAGTGGGTTCTGCCTTCTGCCGGTGGATGAGCGTTGGGGAATTCTAGAAGATATGGTCGGCCACTACCCCGACGTCGATCACATATTGCACCACTCCGCAACATTCTCCGTCCTCATTGAGTACCTCTAGCATAAAACGTTTCATCACCCTCAACTTCGTCACTCCAAAATACTGGTTCGCCTTTCACCTCCCAGGCGGACACCGATGGCTCGTTCTGCCTGCCAATTTCACCAGCAAAAATACGATTCAGGGCAGATTTCATATTTTCGTATGTCACCTCAGTTATCGCGGACATCACTAGTTGTCGCTCACTGTCTGAAAGTTTGCATGCAGCTAAGAGCATAAAAGCCATCACAGAATTTGGCAGTTCCATGTCCTGCTTTGTAAATTTGTAATAAACATGCTCAAATTCTGTCACGAACTCACGAATGTTCATATCATTGGCTCTTCTGAAGTTGTACAGCTCATAAAAAGATGCAAACTGTCTACGTCCTTTGTCCACGAGAAATAAACCATCTAATTTTTTCAGCAGGGTCTGAGCACCATCCTTCTGCTTCAGAACATCCGCATCAATCTCAGAAGACGCCACCCTCGCTCTTCCAGACAGTGACAGGTGAATAGCTAAGGCTTGTTTTTCTTTTGCTAGGTCCGTTAGTTCGCACCAAATGCCAATGTCTTTTTTCCAGCTCTCATATGCAGAATTATTTTCAAGTTTTGGAGGCCACTTGGTCGAACACGACGCCATTATTCCAACTACACTCTGCTACCCTAGGCAAACCACACTCACCGGCCTCGCAACGTGAACTGCCAAGGTTCTCGGTTGCATACCACAGGAACCTTCCGATGACGTCATCACTCGTGACTTAGCAGGTGTGTGGGTGTGCACACACACTAACAACAATGTGCACTAACACCCATGATAATGCATCTCAGTTCCCACCTTTGTACAAATCTCTGCATGTGGACGTGCTTGGCCGAGGTAAAACAATGGTAGCTTCCATTGTTGCGTTTGTAATGATGCCCTACCTTCTGCAGGCCTTAATCTTTCTCTGTAGTGTTCTCATGTGTGTGATGATGGCCCTACCACCACCCGAGAAACGAATGAGGGGGGTTTTGGCAGGAGAAGCAGCTTGAGATATTGGACAAAGTTGACGTGGGCTGGCCAACTTCATGCATTCTGCTTCAGTGTGACTTGGCCAGTACGGACAACACTGTGCCTAGACCACTTTAAAAGGCGAGCAGAAGGTGATGTCCCACCCCCGCCTTGCCAGCATCAATTGGTTGACTTTGATTTGGTTCTGCCAGCAACGGGGTACTGGCATGCTTGCACGTGGGACCAAGTTGAAGGCTGCAGCTAATTAGTTTCCACACCTACGCATCATGCACTACTTCATTGAATCCGAGGGTTTACTCTTCTGGTTCAGACTTCGGCATGGACTTACTGCCCATAAGGCACATGGCGAGGCTTTGGACACAGCAGCGGAGGATGTTGAGCCATTTCGCCAGAAAGTGCAATGCCTGAATGAAAAGGAGGGCCTTGCTCTAGGTCAAGTGTACATTGTTGACGAAATTGGCCTGTTCTACCGCTCCTTGCCCACCAAAACCCTGGCAGAAGAGACAAAGACTGTGCCTGGTCAGAAATTGCCCGAACAGTGTGTCTCGGTGTTGTGCTGTGCCAGTGCTAATGGGATGCACTGCATCAAACCCATTATTGTTAGATGCCCAAAACAGCCATGTTGTCTCTGTGGGTTAATGGATAGCCTGCTCGTTGTGTGGTACCATTCTGTGAAGGCCTGGTTAAGATCTTCAGAGATTGGTTCCATAGGCACTTAGTTGAGGAGGTTATCTGTTATCAGACGGAGGAACTTGGGATCCCTTGTGACCAGATGAAGGCTCTCCTGATGCTTGACAGTTCCCATTCGCATTCATCGTAGAAGGATTTAGTTGCTGATAACAACCGTATTAGGTGCATGTTGCTGCCACCTAATATGACTGCTTTCATTCAGCCAATGGACTGAGGTGTTATTGTGGCAGCCAAGAGACTGTACCATCGGAGGTTCCTAGACAAGGTGATGGTGGTGCTGGAGGACGAGGATGGGCCAACACATGTGGGGAGCGGACCTTGGAGAATCTGCGGCATTACAACATCAAGTGTGCAGTGTTCAACTGGGCCAATGCTTGGAAGGAAGTCTCCGTCAAAACCACTGAGCTCTTTAATATGCAGTGGCTTTCCCCGCCACGAGCATGTGATTTCCGACGCCATATGGAAACCCCTCCACTCTTTGCTAATACAGTAATACAAAACATGCATGGATAATTTTTTTTTTCTGCCAAGTTCAGCGAATTATATGGGGTACATTTAGCCCAGAGTATTAAAAAAAAATGCCATAGGTTACTGTAGTGCAAAACATTCTCTTTTTCTTTTTTGTTTTTCTGTATGACCTTAACCTAATGTCTGTTTATGATAGTAATGATAAAAGTGATGTTGATTGAAACAGCACATATATGAAAATAATGTATATTTCGCCATCATAAAGTATATAAGCACATCACTATCTATCTATTGCCAGATAGCGTGGCATTAATGTTGAAGTGATGGTGATGTTGAAGCTGTTTTACTTCGAAGTGGTGGTGTTGAATATATATAGTGGTAGTGGTGTTGAATGTCCAGGTTGATAAAGGCTGGAAGAAACACGAAAATTCTGCCAAGAGACTGTTAACAGAAGAGACGAGGACATGGACTTTTTCTTTTTCGTTTTTTTTGTATGACCTTAACCTAATGTCTGTTAATGATAGTTATGATAAAATTGATGTTGATTGAAACGGCACAAATATGAAAATAATGTGCCAGTATATTTTCCCATCGTAAAGTATATAAGCACATCACTATCTATCCATTGCAGCAAGATTGTGTGGCATTAACGTTGAAGTGATGGTGATGTTGAATCTGTTTTACATCGAAGTGGTGGTGTTGAATATATATAGTGGTAGTGGTGTTGAATGTCCAGATTGATAAAGGCCAGAAGAAACACGAAAATACTGCCAAGAGAGTGTGAACAGAATAGACGAGGACATGGAGAGAAAGACGAGATAAATGGGCCCCTTTCAGTTGCCTCAGTCATGCAGGGTTACTGGGGAAGAATCTTCCCACCCCTCCCCAGGGGGCAGGTTAACAGTAATCTTACAGAATTACCAACAGGATATATTTCTTATTTGTTAAATGTAATGCCATCTCTTTTTGATGATTTCCTGTACCCATTTTTGCATCCAGAAGCTGCACAGCTGACCATGGCACTATATTACGGAATCATCGGCTGCTTTCAAAAACCCAACAAACACCTCACTTCAAAAACCGTGGGCATCAGGCGTGGTGTAACATGGCTGCCACTACACCAGCGCTGCCCTGGCGGCAGCTACATAAATTACACTGTGTTACTCATGAGAAAGCCACTCCATATTATAAGAGCTCAGTGGTCAAAACCTTGGATGGTGTTTGGTCTTGTCTCCTTCAGGGATGCGAGGATTTGCTGGACTTTGCAGGATTTGACGTGGATGATTTCCACCTTCGGCTACGAAACACAGACAAGGATGTGGATGTCGACAATGTGAGGGATTGTTTGGACAACAACTTTGGTGATCCAGGTTATCCCCGTCGCTTTCCTCTGTCGGACCTGCAGAGACAGCAGCGGCGGGGACGAGGACCCAGACTCTGGCCTCCCTGCTGCTCCATCACTCCCTCCTCTTATTATGCTGCAGTCCAGAATCAGGCAGGTGCCCAGCATCCTTATTGCTACAGGGAGTTGGTGCTACACAAACTGGCGATGGATCTGTGGGCAGTCAGGGATGCTGCCATCCTCCGACAGAATCACCGCACCTATCGTCAGATTAAGAACGACTCCTTCAAGCCCGCCACCCCTATGAGTACCAGCTCCTTCTCCCCACCACCACCACCACCACCACCACCACCACCACCCTCTCAACCCCAGCCTTTACCCTCGGACCCACAACCAAGCACATCATCAGCTGTTGAGTCGCCATTAGACGTGAGCTTGCTACTGTCTTCAGAATCTCCTGAGGTGGGTAGGGCTCCATCACTCTTTAAAGTCTCCTGAGGTGGGTAGAGCTCCATCACTCTTCAGAGTCTCCTGAAGTGGGTAGGGCTCCATCACTCTTCAGAGTCTCCTGAGGTGGGTAGGGCTCCATCACCCCCCTGCACGTCCCTGTTCATCAGCCGGCTTCAGCAGATGGAGGAGGAGGAGTTCTTTGATCTTTGCTAAGTTACAGTGTTAGCCACTAGACCACATGGGATATTTGTACACCTGCTGGAACCTTGCTGGTTATGATGCCTAACTGCTGCTCAGTGGGAGGTAAGTACTGTGGATTTTTTAATACTTTTTATTGTTTACGCGTTGTTTTCTTAGTGTTTAGGATTATGTTGCGTATTCCTTGTGTGTTTTGATCTCTAAAGACTGCAGAACACTGCCAGAATTAGGAGAGGTACTGTGCATATAGGTAGGGATTTTGTGTTTTTTTGTTGCTTATGTATGTATTGTTTTCTTAGTGTTTAGGATTGTATTGTCTATTCCAGTGTTTTGATGTCTGAAAACAGCAGAAAACCCCCAGAACACTGCCAGAACTAGGAGGGGTACTGTGCGTATAGGTAGCTAGGGTTTTTGTGGTTTTTGCTTATGCATTATTTTCCTAGTGTTTAGGATTATATTGCATATTCCAATGTGTGTTTTGATGTCTAAAAACAGCTGAAAGACCAGAGAACACTGCCAAAATTAGGAGGGGTACTGTATAGGTTGGGTATAGGTATAGGGTTGGGTATGGGTACAGTAGATGATATTGCTCCATGTCCGAACTTTGCCCCTATCCGGATATGCATTTGGCTTTATCATGTCAGATAATTGAGAGATTACTGTACCAGTTTTATATGCAAACCGTGGCAAGCGACCACCCACCATATCAGACTTTTAGGTTGATTTGGCTCCATAGTCAGTCAGTCACTAATTATTCACCCCTACTAACCCAACCTAATATGACTACCCTGACCTAACACAGCTTAACTAAATCCAACCAGACCTAACTTAACTAACTTGAATGATTTGGGGACAAATGAGTTTTTAGTCCAAAATGACCCATTGCCCACTGTTGGACGCCACTGCTAACGTCAGCAAACCTAACTTCGTGCTCTTGAGTAACATGTTATTTTTGCAGAAATTAGGTGCCATGAATGAATTATACAGTCTTAAGTAACAAACAAGGTCTGTCTAAAATGAAACCAGAGTTTTTAAATAGCACACCAAGTAGGCGGTGCAATGTGATTACAACAGTAGTGCTGTGTAGAGGTGACTTCGAGCTTTTCATGTATTGCTCTCATGTACAGTATATGTATTTTTATGTATGACCTGATACCATAATCCCATAAGGGGTTTTTGTTTGACTTTGAGTTAGTTGTTTTACAGGGAGGGTCACTAACCCTCAATCAACCCACTTGTTGACTTGTAGGGAACAGGTATGGGTTGGCTGTATGGTTACCACCCAGCATTGTAAATGATTTCCTGACTGACAGGAAACCATTAGGCTTGTCGTGCAGTCTAAGGCTACCTGAAAAGGATAGAAGACTAATGAAAAGTGACAGGAAAGATGGGAGATTTAAGAAGAGAGGAGGGCAGACACAGGAAAAAAATGGTAAAAATGAAGGAAGAAGTAGACAGCACTATATCAAGTGAATGGATGATGGGTCACCATGACACGACCTACCACTTTCCTTAAAAACTCAAACATCATTTTTTTCTGGGGGGGGGGATATATGATATTAAATACAGTACTCATTAATTTTTTTTGTCCAATATACAGTATATGTACTGTGAGGGTGAAGATATACACAGGCAAACCCCAATTTGCGATACCCCGGAATAGTGATGGGGGTAGAAATACCACCCTGCCCCACCTATTGTAGGCTGTTGAAAAGGCTGTCCCGATTGCATCATTGATCGATTAATCATGTGTTTACATTCAGGCTGTTCAAGGAGAAACACTTTGAAAATACAAAGGATTTTCTCTATAAATCTCGGAAAATAAGAGAGAAGAAAATAAAGGAGCCCGGCAACCAGAACAGTAATTAAAACGACACAGAGAGACCTTCGAAAGGCTATCCTGATTGCATCATCAGTTGCATTCCCCGTCAAGAGGACTCCCTGTCAAAACATCAGCAATTGTCCATCACAACAATTCATACTTTGGACGATTCTGCGTCATTCATATATTATTATTATGCATAACGGATGTTTATTAAATTATCCTGGGACCGTCTGATAGGGGGATTGTATATCATACAATACTACTGCTTCTTCCAAGTCAGAATACAAGTCGGAAATCGCATTCTCCAGTGGCCTTTACTGGGTACAAATGAGATGGGCACTGGTTTTGCGCTTAGGTTAGCTTCTTTTACAGCTGTTAGGCCATTTACATTGACTTTAAACCTTTTTTTGGACTCATTTGGGTGGGTGTAGGACTTGGTTGGGGGGGTAACACAAGGCTTAAAAATGCATCCCAATACTTCACGTGTTGAATTTACCCCGAGATACGATATCCCGCCTAGCAATGGGTTTCTACTTAACCAATTGCATTGGTAAACCGGGGTTTGCCTGCACCTTATTTGAAGACTTTGACTGGGTACAAGCGAGACGGGGACTGGTTTTGCGCTTAGGTTAGCTTCTTTTACAGCTGTTAGGCCATTTAGATTGACTTTAAACTTTTTTTTGGACTTATTTGGGTGGGTGTAGGACTTGGTTGGGGGGGGAACACAAGGCTCAAAAATGCATCCCAATACTTCACGTGTTGAATCTACCCCGAGATACGATATCCCGCCTAGCAATGGGTTTTTACTTAACAAATTGCATCGGTAAACCGGGATTTGCCTGCACCTTATTTGAAGACTGTATTTGTTATGGCAGGGCGGCCATATTGTCGTCGCAGTTTGTGTGTTGGATGGTGGTTGGCTGGTGGCGTCACTGTTGTTCTCCCGTGTTCTGGCCTCAGTCTGACCCACATCATTTCCCCGCACATCAGTTCCCAGGAAGTCCCTGATATACTGCTCAAGGGTGACAAGTGATAAGTAAAATATACAAAGTGAACATCTTTAGTTTGTAAAATCGTAAATGAGAAGATGCATAATGTGTACAGTACAGTATCTGAAGTGTTTAAAATTAAGTTATACCAACAGAGTACTTTCTAAATGCTATAAATTAGAAAAGGGGTCTGCATTAATATTAATATTAAAATACACGACCCTCAATTTTGATGGACCCCTATTTACCAGATTTCGGATTTCCTGGACTCTGGTAGAGGCCGGACAGTATTAACAAATGCCGGACAAATGCCCGTACAAGTCTGGTAATCTCTCAAAAGTCCGGTCATTATTCTCTCATATAAAACTATAAGCAGCACAACACGGTATAATTTTGGCAAGGTTTTGACTCGATAAAGGCCATTTGTAACACACACAAGTAGATATTTTCACACATGAAATGCATCCTGCCCACCAACCTGCTTCACGCCACCAGTTCCTAACTCATGGCAATATCCCATTTGCCTCTTACTTTTCTCAAATGCCACTATAAATACAGTAAGACCTCACTATAACGGACTAATTGGGGCTCAGGCCAGTCCGAAATATGCGATTTTCCGATAAAAGCGACATCCGGACTTACCCCTGCTAATCCGGACTTTTTCCGATATATCAGACATTAGTCCGGATTGCATCAGTGGTTTTCACCACCATTGCAGTATTGTACTGTGTTATACCTTCACTATATTAATCAAATGGTATAAAAATACTGTGCTGTGCACTGAAAAACATTTTTACTTGTCTTATTGTGGTGAACATTGCTGAAGTTGTCAGGCAGTCCGGACTGCTTTCTGGCTATATTGGACTTTTTCCGATGTATAGGAGTTTACTTCGGTAGCTCCTCGAGTCTGATAAAAGCGAATTCCGGTCTACTGAAGTCCGTTATATCGAGGTTTTACTGTAGTTTATTGCATAACACAGTAAAATTTATGGAAGGCTTGGACACAATCAAATTCATAAGCAATTTAAAGAATATATTTTCTTACGGACACACTCAGTGGGATCCACTCCTAATCAGCTTAGCTCATCCGACTCATTGAGACTGAATACCGCATCGGCACGTTTCATTGGAAAATATTTTAATTTTTTTCGCCACAGTGGCTCATACACACATAATTATCTGAAATACGCTAAAAAAAAATGTACTTTTTTTTTTTCTATGCAAGGAAGAAGGAACCAAAGGCCATGGGCCCGCATACTGTTCCTTCCAAGAAAAAACGAAAACAATACAAAAGAGAGCCAAATTCAAGATCCATTCATTTCGAGATGCCTGGACACACTGCGTTTGACTGGAGATCATGGGAAGTAGGGAATACTGACAGAGGAAGACAGTTCCAGAGTTGACCAGTTGCATAAATGAAGGACTGGGAGTAACAGTTAACTCCTGCATTAGAGAGTTGGACAGAAAAGGGATGAGAGTTTGTTGCTAGACGGGTCCTACATGCCTGTCTTAGAGGTGGAGGGATGCAAGCAGATAGTTCAGAGGAACAGTGACCATTGAAATAATAATAGAAGAGAGATAAAGATGCAACAGTGCGGCGAAGAGACATAGGTTGAAGGGAATCAGTAAGAGGAGGAGAGTTAATGAGACAAAAAGCCTTTGATTCCTCCCTATTGAGAAGAGCTGCATGTGGGGAGCCTCCCCACATATGAGAGTTGTACTCCATACAGGGGTGAATAAAACCCGCGTACAAGGTCAACAACTGTGCAGGGGTATAGAAAGTTCAGAGTCGGCTTAGCACACCTAATCTCCTGGAAGCAGATTTCGCAAGAGATGTACTGTAATATGTTCTTTCCAAGAAAAATCCCGAGAGAATGAAACCCCAAGCATGTTCAAGGATGATGTAGGACTGAGCTGGACATTATTAAACATTAGTGGGTAATCCTGAGGAAGATTTTGTCAGGTTGATAAGTGTAAAAATTGAGTCTTTGGTACATTAAAAATAACAAGATTATTTTTACCCCAATCAGAAATACAAGCCAAGTCAGACATGAGGTGTGCCATACCCTCATCCCTTGTTTGTTTAAGTGACTGCTGAGATGGACGTTGCGGAAACCGAATGGAAAGGTGAAGGGTGGAATCATCAGCATATGAGTGGATAGGGTTAGATGTACAGCTTAGAAGGTCATTGATGAATAAAAGGAAGAGAATTGGTAATAGGACAGAGCCCTGAGGAACACCATTGTTGATAGGTCTAGGAGAAGAACGATGGCCATCTACAACAGTGGCTATAGAACGACCAGAAAGGAAGCTAGAGGTGAAGGCACAGAAAGAAGGATAGAAACCGTAGGAGAGCAGTTTGGAAATTAAAGATTTATGCCAGACTCGATCGAAAACCTTTGAGATGTCAAGTGCAATGGCAAAGCTTTTGCCAAAGTCCCGAAAGGAGGATGATCAGGAGTCTGAAAGGTAGGTGAGAAGATCGCCAGTTGAGCGTCCCTGACAGAACCCATACTGACAACCATAAAGGAGGTTGTGACAGGAAAGATGCTTTAAGATTTTTCGGTTAAGAATTGACTCGAAAACTTTTGAGACACAGGATGTTAAAGCAATTGGATGATAGTTAGAGGGTTGGGAATGGTCACCCTTCTTTGGGACTGGCTGAATAAGAGCAAACTTCCAGCAAGAAGGAAAGGTACAAGTTGATAGACAAAGGCGAAAGAGTTTACCTAGGCAGGGTGTAAGCACAGAAGCACAGTTTTTGAGGACAACAGGAGGAACTCCATCAGGCCCATATGCCTTGTTAGTATTGAGGCCAGTGATGGCAGAAAATACATCAGCTGAAGAAATTTTAATATCAGTCATGAGGAAGTCAGAGGGGGGTAAGTGATGGAGGAACAGCACCGGAATTGTCTAAGGTGGAATTGGAGGAGAAAGTCTGAGGAAAGGCACAGATAGAAGGATAGAAACCATAGGAAGGCAGTTTGGAAATTAAAGATTTATGCCAGACTCAATCGAAAGCCTCTGAGATGTCAAGTGCAATGGGAAAGCTATCGCCAAAGTCCCGAAAGGAGGATGACCAGGAGTCTGAAAGGTAGGTGAGAAGATAGCCAGTGGAGCGTCCCTGACAGAACCCATGCTGACGGTCAGAAAGGAGGTTGTGACAGGAAAGATGCCCTTAAGATTTTTCGGTTAAGAATTGACTCAAAAACTTTTGAGACGCAGGATGTTAAAGCAATTGGATGATAGTTAGAGGGTTGGGAATGGTCACCCTTCTTTGGGACTGGCTGAATGAGAGCAAACTTCCAGCAAGAAGGAAAGGTACAAGTTGATAGACAAAGGCGAAAGAGTTTACCTAGGCAGGGTGTAAGCACAGAAGCACAGTTTTTGAGGACAACAGGAGGGACTCCATCTGGCCCATATGCCTTGTTAGTATTGAGGCCAGTGATGGCAGAAAATACATCCGCAGAAGAAATTTTAATATCAGTCATGAGGAAGTCAGACGGGGGAAGTGATGGAGGAACAGCACTGGAATTGTCTAAGGTGGAATTGGAGGAGAAAGTCTGAGTGAAGAGATCTGCTTTATCAGTAGAAGAAATAGCTACAGAGCCATCAGAGTTGAAAAGAGGAGGGAAGGATGATGCAGAGCCATCAGAGTTGAAAAGAGGAGGGAAGGATGATGAGGTAAAGTTGTTAGAAAGGTTTTTGGCAAAGTGCCAGAAGGAGCGAGAAGAATTCGTGTTGGAGAGTTGAGAACATTTAGCAAGGATGAAATTATTTTTAGCAGAGCGAAGGACAGACTTAGCACGATTCTGGGCAGAAATATGAAAATGATGTGATTCAGGGTTGGGTTGGCTCCGGTACCTTTTATAGGCCCTCTCCTTGTTGCGGACAGCATTAGAACAAGCGTGATTTAACCAAGGCTTTCTTGCATTAGTCAGCGGATATGAGAAAAGAATGCATGCTTCCATGCCTGAGAGAATAACCTCCGTAATGCGTAAGGCACACTCAGATGGCTCCCGGGCATGGAAGCAACAATCATTCCAAGGAAAATCAAAGTGGTACTACCTGAGGGCCTCCCAATCTGCAGCTCCAAAGTGCCACAGACAACGTTTCTTTGGAGGGTCCACAGGCCGTACCGGAGTGATAGGACAGGTTAAGGTAATAAGGTTATGGTCGGAGGAGCCCAGCGGAAAGAAAAGATTAACAGTGTAAGCAGAAGGATTAGTTGTGATGAAGAGGTCAAGTATGTTGGAACTCTCTCCAAGGTGGTCAGGGATATGGGTAGGGTGGTGTACAAGCTGCTCTAGGTCATTGAGGATAGAGAAGATGTAGGTTTGTTCACCAGGTGGATCAGTGAAAGGAGAGGAGAGCCTAAGGTGGTGGTACAGAACATTGATATCTCCTAGAATGGAGATTTCAGAGAAAGGAGAAAAGGATAGAATGTGTTCCATCGTAGAAGTAAGATAGTCAAAGAATTTTTGATAGTCATTAGAATTAGGAGATAAGTAAACAGCACAGATATATTTAGTCAGAGAATGGCAGGAAAGCTGAAGCCAGAGAGTAGAGAATTCAGAAGAATCAAGTTCAGGAACACGAGAGCAAGATAGATCATTGCGTACATATACACAACAGCCACCTTTGGCTTTGAAATGAGAATAGTGAAAGTAGGAGGATACAGAAAAGGGTTTGCTGTCAGTTGCCTCAGACAGCTGAGTCTCAGAGAGGAAGAGAAGGTGAGGTTTAGAGGAGGAGAGGTGGTGCTCAACAGAGCAAAACTTAGAGAAAAGGCCGCAAATGTTACAGAAATGAAGAAGGAGTGAGTCAGACAGTGGTTCCAAACAGCTCCTAGAGTCGTCCCTTGGAGAGGAGCGGATGGTGGGGGCATTTATGCCCCCCCCCCAGGGGACTCCGAGGCTATGTTATTTGTAGCCATTTTCTTTTAATTTTGAAAAGAGAGTGTAGTGTGTAGTGTGCATGTAGTTTGGTGTTGACAGTTAGAGAAACTTGTATTGGAGAGCATGCTGGCCTACTTTCTGTGTAACTGAGACACTGAAAAAGTTCAGCAAAGGGGGATGGTCAGGAACAAGTCCCAAGGACTGATGAAGCGGGAGCTCCAGCTTTCCCTGTCATCAGCTTTCCATCCACCTTGGGAGTACTGCCCTGCTCGTCTGGTGCTACAGTCTACTCAGTTAAAAAATTAGGTTCCAGAGCTAAAATACGCAGATGTTTCCCCTTCAGATCGTCAGTGTTTATATCTCGGTCAGCTGATCAGTTGTTTGCTAATCTTAGCTGATATTTTCGCTTTTAGATCATAAGCTTATCTTGGCAGACTTCTGTTTTGCAAAAATATTTATTTTGAGTACAAAAAAATGTATCTGCATTGTAAATTGATATTTATTACAAAACAAAAGTCCGTCAGGGCGAGTATGTTAGGCTAGAGGCAAAACAATTCTGCTAACTTTAAGAAATTTTTGCTCTGAATAAAGATTTTCTATTAATAATTAAATTTAGCACAAATTTTTTTGCTGAATTTCAGATAATTAGGTGTGCAAACCTATATGGTGATAAAGATTAAAATTGCCAATTCGGTCCAAAATCGATTGTGTTTACCTCAGTCAGCTGATGACCGTGGCTGGTCCATCTCATACTGTTCCATTCCTTGTTCATTTTCCTCTTTTTTCCTCAGCTTTTTGCTCTTCTTGTATCATACCTTCCACATTCTCGTCACAACTGTCTAAACAACCATTCTTAGGGTTGTAGCTAACAAAATACCGCTCTTGTGTCTGTTATTATTATTGTTATTGTGTCAGTTATTTTTTTATGTTCTATGTATGTTAGTTTTGTTGGTATAGGTAGCCTACATTCCAGAATGCTGTAGATTATTGGAATAATTGCCCGACAATATTGGAGAATTCGGACAAAGTATGCTAAAATGGTATCAAGTGAGAACTTTTGCGATTCCCGGACTTTTGCCCTTCCCGGACTGGTCTTCCCCCCTCTTAGTCCAGGAAATTGAGGGTCGAGTGTACACTGAAAGCATTAGGCCTATTTTATGTCCCTGCGACCCATCAAAATTCCTCTCGTGAGGCAACTTTGGGCCGCGACCCACAGTTTGAGAATCACATGCAGCTCTTCTCAATAGGGTGGAGTCAAAGGCTTTACGTATCATTAACTCTCCTCCTCTTACTGATTCCCTGCAACCTTTGTCCCTTTGCCGCACTGTTGCATCTTTATCTCTCTTCTATCGCTACTTCAATGGTCACTGTTCCTCTGAAATGTCTGCTTGCATCCCTCCACCTCTACGACGGGCACGTAATACCCGTCTAGCAACAAACTCTCATCCCGTTTCTGTCCAACTCTCTAATGCAAGAGTTAACCATTACTCCCAGTCCTTCATTTATGCAACTGGTCAACTCTGGAACTGTCTTCCTCTGGCTGTATTTCCTACTTCCTATGATCTCCAGTCTTGCAAACGCAGTGTGTCCAGGCATCTCGAATTGAACGGATCTTGAATTTGTCTCTCTCTGGTATTGTTTTTGCTTTTTCTTGGAGGGAACAGTATGCAGGCCTGTGGCCTTTGGTTCCTTCTTCCTTGCATTTAAAAAAAAAAAAAAAAGAAGAAATGGGTGTTATTCAGTCATCCAGAAAATCGATTTTCCGGCATTTTGCATTCCCCGTGGCTTCCGGATAATTGAGGTTCTACTGTATATATATATTTAAATAACAGAACAGAGGAAGTAAAAACAAATGAGTAAAAGAAAAATAATCCATATTCCAGAAAAGAAGGCTTTTCTGGGAATGGAAGAAGGGTGGTAACAGGGAGGAGTACTTGGCTGCCAAGCATAGGGCTAGAAGAGAGGTATACAGGGCGAAGTCTGAGTCACAGAGACTTCTACTTGATAATCTAAATCGTGGGGAAAGGAAAAATATGATATTTAGGGTGGCAAATCAGGTGAAGAGGAATAATCGGGATATTGTAGGCGAGCAGTGTGTGAAGAATGATGAAGGAAGGGTAGTGGTGAACATTGGGGATATTAAAGATGCTTGGAGAGAGCATTATAGCTTGTTGTTAAATGAGGAGTTTGACTGGGATAGGGAAGGTTTGGAGCCAGCAGATCCAGTGTTTGGCCCTTGGCCTTTGATTGATGCTGCTACTGTGAGAGAGGCAATAGGCAGGATGCGGGTTGGGAAGGCAGCAGGTGTGTCTGGGTTGACTGCCGAAATGTTGAAGGCCTCAGGAGATACTGGGGTGATGTTAGTCACTGACCTGATAAATATGATTATATATGAGTGTGTTGTCCCAGATGATTGGCTGAAGAGTGTAATTGTAAATGTGTACAAAGGGAAGGGTGATGCCCTGGAAAGGGGAAATTACAGAGGTATAAAACTCTAAGATCAGATAATGAAAGTAATGGAGAGAGTTCTATAAGGTATGATTAGAGAAAGAGTGCATATTGATGAGATGCAGTTTGGGTTTATACCAGGCAGGGAAACAACTGATGCCATATTCATTGTTCGACAGCTTCAGGAAAAATATATTGGAAAGAAAAGGGAATTGTATTTTTTATTTTGTTGATTTGGAAAAGGCCTTTGACAGAGTTCCTAGAGAGGTAGTGAAGTGGGCAATGAGAAAGCTTGGGTTGGAAGAGTGGCTGGTTAGGGTGGTTATGGCCATATACGTGGGTGCTCGGACCCAGGTAAGAGTGAATGGAGTTTTGAGTGATGAGTTCTCCGTGAATGTTGGTGTGCATCAGGGGTCAGTTTTAAGTCCCTTGTTGTTTATCATGGTATTTGAAGTCCTCTCACATGACTTCAGAGATGGACTCCCATGGGAGATGTTGTATGCTGATGATTTGGTGTTGATTGCAGAGAATGAAAAGGAGGCGGAGGAAAGATTTAGCCATGGTGTACAAGGGCTTAAGGGTAAATGCAGGTAAAACAAAAGTGATGATATCTAGGGTTGGTGGCGGTACAATCAGAGGAGAAGGAGAGTGGCCATGTGCAATTTGCCACAAAGGTGTGGGAAGTAATTTCATCTTGTGCAGTGTTTGTGATAAATGGGTGCACAAGAGATGTAGTGGTATTAGAGGTAGACTGTGAGATAATGCTGATTTTATGTGTGCGGCATGTTGGGGAGAGCAGGTGGAGATTGTTAGGCACGAAAGGATTGAACTTACTGGTGAGTCTCTTGAGTTTGTGGAAACGAAAAATGAAACGATATCATATTACTGGTGTCCTCCAGTCATAAAATATCTGTAACAGTTGGACTTGATCAGCTGTAGGTTGAAGTTTAAGGGGAAAGAACTCTGGGGAAGTGGGTTCCAGAGAGATGCAGTTTGGGGAAGAAAAGAATTATGATAGAAGTTCTGCAATGTGGCTCTGTGACATTCCAGTCATGAGCACTACCAGTTGGCTGTGTAGCATGATGGAAGACATGGAGAGGTGGCACAGTGGACCCAACTTCGTCTGAGCATGTGCCATAAAAATATCTGTAAAATATTGCAAGGCAGGCAACATTCCTTCTTACTTGTAGGGGAGGTAGTTTGTTTATATTAGCAGTGTTATTAATAATTCCACCAGCTTTGTTCTTAATTTTGTCTGTTGTTTTAGTGCAACCTCTCCACATCCTTTCCACAAGGGTGAGTAGTATTCAAGCTGAGAGCGTACGTGACTAAATTGTAGCTAACTGCTCGTCAATGAAGAAATTACAGATTCTGTACAATAATCCAAGTTTCTTTGAGGTGGTTTTAGCAAGTGATCTGACTTGAGAGGTCCAGCTGAGGGCATTATTGAGACACCGAGAATTTCAGTACTTTTGGAGATTGGAACATTAGTAGCATTGACTGAGTGAATCTTTCCATTTGAAGGTTGGATTGAAACAAGGATGTGTCATGTCTCCATGGTTGTTCAATCTGTATATGGATGGGGTTATAAAAGAGATACAAGGTCGAGTGTTGGAGCGGCCCTAGTGAGAGAGGGCAGTGTTTGGAAATTCCCTGTACTGTTGTTTGCAGATGATACTGTGTTGTTGAGTGAAGACGAAGGGGAGCTGCAAGGCTTGGTAGATGAGTTTGGGAGAGTGTGTAAGAAACGGAATCTAAAGTTGAATGTGGGGAAGAGTAAAGTGATGATCTTCGAGAGAAGTGAAGCCAGTGAATGTACAGTGAGATTGGATGGGAAGGATATGGAGAATGTGAGTGAATTTAAGTACCTGGGCAGTGTGATGAGTAAGGATGGAAGTCTGGAGGGTGAAGTGCTCGAAAGGGTGCAGCAGGGAAGGAAGGTTGCTGGTTCGTTGAAAGCAGTGATAAGAAACAGGGAGGTGAGCATGGAAGTGAAAAAGTTGTTACATGACAGTATTGTAATACCAACTCTGACATATGGAAGTGAAGCTTAGACCCTGTTGGAAGGACAGAAATCAAGAGTGAGAGCAGTGGAAATGAGTTATTTGAGAGGAGCATGTGGAGTCACATGGAGAGACACACTAACAAATGAGGAAGTGAAGGAACGTTGTGGTGTGGTTGAGGATGTGATGGGAAGCGTTAGGAGAAACA
>JAGKTI010001132.1:17350-33437 GCA_018397915.1 Birgus latro
CACACACACACACACACACATGAGAGACAAGCAGGGGTGGGGGAGGGTGGGGGGATGGAAATGGAGATAACCAGGGGTGGGGGAAGGCAAGGGGAAAGGGAGGGAGACATGCATGGCAGTACACCAAGTGGGAGTGGGGGAGGGTGGGGGGATGGGAAGAAAGCCAAACTGCTTTACTACCCACCCACCCTAGTGGCACTCACTCACTCACTCACTCACTCACTCACTCACTCACTCACTCACTCACTCACTCACTCACCCACTCACCATTGTTGCTCACCCACCACTCTCACTCACTCGCTCATCACTCTCGCTCACTCACTCATCACTCTTGCTCACTCACCACTCTCACTCACTTGCTCACACACACACACACACACACACACACACACACACACACACACACACACACACACACACACACACACACACACACACACACACAGAGTCATATGGGAGTGGGAGAGGGTGGGGGGATGGAGAGTGAGACAGCCATGGGTGTGGGAGGGCAGGGGGGACAGTGAGGGAGAAATGCCTGGCAGTGCTGAGTGTGGTGGGGGTTGGAGTAGGGACAGGGAGGGAGGGAGAAGAAAGGGGATGGAGGGAGGACAGGAGGACCAGGAGAGCTTCGTTTCAAACCTAGGGAGAGGTGGAGTGTTAGACCATTGAGGTGACAGACATTCAAATTGTTCGGATTGTGGGAATGTTCCCCTATTTCTTGTGTTCGGTCTAGCGAAGCGCCGGTTATCGATGTGCGAAATAACAGGATATGGTGTATATGTGTATATATATACTGTACTGTGATCCATTTCTAATTTTTTTTTTTTATGCAAGGAAGAAGGAACCACAGGCCACCGGCCTGCATACTGTTCCTTCCAAGAAAAAGCAAAAACAATACAAAAGAGAGCCAAATTCAAGATCCATTCATTTCGAGATGCCTGGACACACTGCGTTTGAAAGACTGGAGATCATAGGAAGTAGGAAATACAGCCAGAGGAAGACAGTTCCAGAGTTGACCAGTTGCATAAACAAAGGACTGGGAGTAATGGTTAACCCTTGCATTAGAGGGTTGGACAGAAAAGGGATGAGAGTTTGTTGCTAGACGGGTACTATGTACCCTTCGTAGAGGTGGAGGGATGCAAGCAGACAGTTCAGAGGAACAGTGACCGTTGAAGTAGCGATAGAAGAGAGATAAAGATGCAACAGTATGGCGAAGAGATAAAGGTTGAAGGGAATCAGTAAGAGGAGGAGAGTTAATGAGACAAAAAGCCTTTGACTCCACCCTATTGAGAAGAGCTGCATGAGGGGATCCTCCCCACACATGAGAGTTGTACTCCATACACGGGCGAATAAAACCCGTGTACAAGGTCAACAACTGTGCAGGGGTAAAGAAAGTTCGGAATTGGCTTAGCACACCTAATCTCTTGGAAGCAGATTTCACAAGAGATGTAATATGTTCTTTCCAAGACAGATCTGAGCGAATGAAACCCCAAGCATGTTCAAGGATGATGCAGGACATAACTGTTCATTATTAAACATTAGTGGATAATCCTGAGGAAGATTTTGTCGGGTTGATAAGTGTAAGAACTGAGTTTTTGATGCATTAAAAATAACAAGATTATTTTTACCCCAATCAGAGATATGAGCCAAGTCACACATTAGGTGTGCCATAGCCTCATCCCTTTTTTGTTGAAGTAACTACTGAGATGGACGTTGCGGAAACCGAATGGAAAGGTGAAGGGTGGAATCATCAGCATATGAGTGGATAGGGTTAGATGTACAGCTTAGAAGGTCATTGATGAATAAAAGGAAGAGAGTTGGTGATAGGACAGAGCCCTGAGGAACACCACTGTTGATAGGTCTAGGAGAAGAACGATGGCCGTCTACAACAGTGGCTATAGAATGACCAGAAAGGAAGCTAGAGATGAAGGCATGGATAGAAGGATAGAACCCGTAGGAGGGCAGTTTGGAAATTAAAGATTTATGCCAGACTTGATCGAAAGCCTTTGAGATGTCAAGTGCAATGGCAAAGCTTTCGCCAAAGTCCCGAAAGGAGGATGACCAGGAGTCTGAAAGGTAGGTGAGAAGATCGCCAGTGGAGCATCCCTGACAGAACCCATACTGACGATCAGAAAGAAGGTTGTGACAGGAAAGATGCTTTAAAATTTTTCTGTTAAGAATTGACTAGAAAACTTTTGAGACACAGGATGTTAAAGCAATTGGACGATAGTTAGAGGGTTGGGAATGGTCACCCTTCTTTGGGACTGGCTGAATGAGAGCAAACTTCCAGCAAGAAGGAAAGGTACAAGTTGATAGACAAAGGTGAAAGAGTTTACCTAGGCAGGGTGTAAGCACAGAAACACAGTGTCTGGACGCTGGACTATAGCTTAAACCATTATTCAAATTTACTTTCTGTTATCCGGATTTAAAAGTGTCCAAGAACTTCGGCCACCTGCTGACATGTCCAAACATTTGTATTGTGGCAGCTGGGCTTGAGCTGTGTGCGGGAAGTAGTCAGTAACCCACAACCAGAGCTAAAATGTCCATCTGCCTTTGTACTGAATGGTCAAAGTTACGTGCTCATCCGATCACTCCCACTGAACCTCCAGCACCCGAACAGTACGAGTGTAACCCACAAGCAGTGTCAAAATGTTCATACACATCCGCACCGAATGTCCAGTATCGTGCGACCACGTAGCTAACTCTTTCCAAACTGCAGGCAATGAGTACATGTTCTGTGACAGCGGCCGTCTGCCTTTCTACCAAACGTCGAAAATCGCTTGGGCACCAGGCTAAGTCATGCCCAGCCACCACCACCATTGAATACAGACCACAAGCCACGAGTACGTGTTCAGTGACAGCGGCCATCTGCCTCTCTACTGAACATTGAAAGTCACGCGGCCACCAGGCTAAGTCTTGTTCAAGCACCACAAGCATCGAATACAGACCACAGAGAACAACTGGCGGATAAGATTCACAGTTTAATTGTGTGCTCCTTGGAAGAGGGAAAAGTGCCTCGGGAATGGAAGAGGGCAAATGTGGTGCCAATCTATAAGGGAGGAAACAAGGAAGAACCCCTGAATTATAGACCAGTGTCCCTAACCAGCATGGTGGCAAAATTTTGTGAGAGAATCCTGAAAGATAGATGGATAAAATATCTGGAAGAGATGAATATTTTGACTGAAAGTCAGTTTGGATTCAGAAGTGGAATGTCATGTATTTCCAACTTGTTGAGCTTCTACTCAAGGGCGATTGACGTGCTACAGGAGAGAGACGGTTGGGTGGATTGTGTGTACTTAGATCTGGAGAAGGCCTTCGACAAAGTACCCCACAAGAGACTATTATGGAAATTAGAGCATATAGGAGGACTGAAGGGAAGCCTCCTGGAATGGATGAGAGACTTTTTGAGTGACAGACAAATGAGGACAGTAATAAAGGACAGGACATCTGGATGGAGGGAAGTAACAAGTGGTGTCCCACAGGGCTCGGTGTTGGCACCAGTAATGTTCTTGATTTATGTAAATGATATGGTAGATGGAGTGAACAGCTATGCAAGCCTGTTTGCTGATGATGCAAAGATCTTGAGAAAGGCAGAGGTTGAAGAGGACTGTAAAATGCTACAGGAGGATCTGGATAGGATATATGATTGGAGCCGGATGTGGGAAATGAAATTCAACGCAAAAAAATGTAAAATATTGGAAATGGGTAAAAGTACCAAGAGGCCATCATTGAATTATTTGATGGGTAATGAACCAATTAGAAAAGCGAGAGAAGAGAAAGATTTGGGAGTGCTGGTCCAGGATAGTTTGTCACCTGAAAAGCACATAAATAAGATAGTGAGAGAGACATATAAACTCTTGACCAATATAAGAGTGGCATTTCATTACACGGATGATGAGGAGATGATGAAAAAATTGATAGTGGCCATGATCCGGCCCAGGTTAGAATATGCAGCAGTAGTGTGGTCCCCACACAAAAAGAAAGATATAACCAAGATTGAGAGAATACAAAGAACAGCAACCAAGATGGTCCCCAGTCTGGCAGATTTGCCATACAGAGAGAGGCTGGAAAGGCTGGATTTGCACTCCTTAGAGGAAAGGAGAAAGAGGGGTGACATGATTGCAGTGTTCAGGACCATGATAGGAGTAGATAAAATTGACAGAGAAAAATCTGTTTGTGTAGGATGAGAGAGCAACAAGAGGACACGGAATGAAACTAAAGAAGCCAAGCTGCTCGAAGGACATCAAGAAATATAGTTTTCCGTATAGATGTATAGACCTGTGGAATAGCCTGGACAAAGAGATCGTCCAGTCTAAAAACTTAAATGAGTTTAAGGCAAAATTTGACTTATTGAGAAACAGAGACGAGACCTCACGAGCGTAGCTCATTTCCTGTATATCACAATTAGGTAAATATAATTAGGTAAATACAAGCCATGAGTACGCGTTCGATGATAGCATCCGTCAGCCTCTACCTAACGTTGAAAGTCGCGCGGCCACTGGGACACACACACATACACACACACACACATACACATGCACACACACTGTGAGACAAGTGGGGGTGGGGGATGGTGGGGGGATGGAGATGCAGATAACCAGAGGTGGGGGAGGGCAGGGGGAAAGGAAGGGAGACATGCCTGGCAGTGCACCAAGTGGGAGTGGGGGAGGACGAGGGAATGGGGAGGGAGACTGGCAGGGGTAGGGGATTGGGGGTGGGGAAGGATATCTTTGAAATATCTGTGTCCTATAGGAAGAAGTGATCATGTGGTCATTGAGTTCCAGATGATAACAGGGAACGTGGTGCCAAGAGACGAGCTTTATAGACAAGGAAGATACAACTTTGGGAAAGCAAACTTTGCAGAACTGAGAAAATTTTTCGAAAGTGCGGATTGGAGAAAATTCAGAGAAACAAGAGAGATACAGAGGAAGTGGGATATCTTTTTAGACCTCTATAATTTGGGAGTGGAAAAATATGTGCCAAGAGTTAGTGGGAAAGTAAACAGGAAAACGAGTGGTTTAATAGATGGTGTATGATAGCGAAAAAAGAGAGGGACATGGCATGAAACACATGGAGAAAGAGAGGTAATAATAGAACAAAGGAAAAATATAAAAGAACTAGAAATGAATATACAAGAATACATAGAGAGGAAGAAAGGAACTTTGAAAAAGGTATAATTGACAATTGTAAGGAACCCAAATTGTTTTATAGATCTGTCAATGGCAAAGTGAAGCAAAAAGAAGGAATCACTAAACTGAAAGTAGACGGAGAGGTCTACAAGGATGCAGTAATGCAAGCTGAAATAATGAATAAATGTTTCTAATCGGTTTTCACTAAGAAAAGGGAGTTTGTGGAAGGGGAGGGAGTGATTAGAAATGTAGTGATAAATGATATAAAAGTGGAAGTGTAGGAAGTGTATAAATTACTGGAAACTCAAGATGTAAGGAATGCCCCAGGACCGGATGGAATCTCTAATTGGGTACTGAAGGAATGTAGAGAACAACTGGCGGATAAGATTCACAATTTAATTGTGTGTTCTCTGGAAGAGGGGAAAGTGCCTCGGGAATGGAAGAGGGCAAATGTGGTACCAATTTATAAGGAAGGAAACAAGGAAGATCCCCTGAATTATAGACCAGTGTCCCTAACCAGCATGGTGGCAAAATTTTGTGAGAGAATCCTGAAAGATAGATGGATAAAATATCTGGAAGAGTTGAATATTTTGACTGAAAGTCAATTTGGATTCAGAATTGGAAGGTCATGTGTTTCCAACTTGTTGAGCTTTTACTCAAGAGCGATTGACATGCTACAGGAGAGAGATGGTTGGGTTGATTGTGTGTATTTTGATCTGTAGAAGGCCTTCGACAATGTCCCATAAGATACTAATATGGAAATTAGAGCATATCGGAGGACTGAAGGGAAGCCTCCTGGAATGGGTGAGAGACTTTCTGAGTGACAGACAAATGAGGACAGTAATAAAGGACAGGACATCTGGATGGAGGGAAGTAACAATTGGTGTCCCACAGGGCTCGGTGTTAGCACCAGTAATGTTCCTGATTTATATAAATGATATGGTAGGTGGAGTAAACAGTTATGCAAGTCTGTTTGCTTATGATGCAAAGATCTTGAGAAAGGTAGAGGTTGAAGAGGACTGTAAAATGCTGCAGGAGGATCTGGTTAGGATACATGATTGGAGCTGGATGTGGAAAATGAAATTCAGTGCAAAAAAAATGTAAATATTGGAAATGGACAAAAGTACCAAGAGGCCATCATTGAATTATTTGATGGGTATTGAACCAATTAGAAAAGCAAGAGAAGAGAAAGATTTGGGAGTGCTGGTCCAGGATAGTTTGTCACCTGAAAAACACAAATAAGATAGTTAGAGAGACATATAAACTCTTGACCAGTATAAGATTGGCATTTCACTACATGGATGAGGAGATGATGATAAAATTGATAGTGGCCATGATCCACCCCAGGTTAGAATATGCAGCAGCAGTGTGGTCCCCACACAAAAATAAAGATATAAACAAGATTGAGAGAATACAAAGAACAGCAACCAAGATGGTCCCCAGTCAGGCAGATTTGTCATACAGAGAGAGGCTGGAAAGGCTGGATTTGCCTTCCGTAGAGGAAAGGAGAGAGAGGGGCGACATATTGCAGTGTTCAGGACCATGATGGGAGTAGATAAAATTGACAAAGAAAATCTGTTTGTGTGGGATGAGAGGGTAACAAGAGGACACGGAATGAAACTAAAGAAGCCAAGCTGCTTGATGGACATCAAGAAATATAGCCTTCCTTATAGATGCATAGACCTGTGGAATAGCCTGGACAAAGAGATTGTCCAGTCTAAAAACTTAAATGAGTTTGAAGCAAAATTTGACTTACTGAGAAACAGAGACGGGACCCCACGAGCATAGCTCATTTCCTGTATATCACGATTAGATAAATACACAACCAGAGCGAACGGACATGTCTCAACCACCTCTGCAAACCTTAACCCGTTAACTGCGGGATTAGGTTTCATGGTCGATCCCCCCATGCGCAAAAATATAGGATTTTCTTTTTTTCTCCTCAAAAATAATTTTTGCTCTTATATATGAAAGAGTGCATGGAAAAGAATAGGAAAACCAAATATGAGTTCATTATTTACCTTAGTTTGGCTGTGGTGAAGTAATGAAGTTGCGCATCTTCACTCTCCCAGACAGCGAAGGTGACTGACATCTGCCCTCCATGCATGCTAATGAGACACTGACGAGTGTGGGTGGTGAGGAGACGCGTGGAATGTGGCAGGAATTGAATGGTTGAGATGCCAGACGCTATTTACAGACATGGATGAAAAATGTAGCGGCACGTGCCTTAAAAAAAAAAAAAAAAAAAGCTTGATCATATGATGTACTTCGCAGGCGCATGCTATTCTTCATATGATGTACGTGGCAGCTATCGGATTAAGTAGTTTTCAGGAGTTATGTTTGTCGTTCAATTGTTCAATCTGTATATGGATGGGGTTATAAAAGAGATACAAGGTCGGGCAGTGGATGTTGGAGTGACCCTAGTGAGAGAGGGCAGTGTGTGGAAACTCCCTGTACTGTTGTTTGCAGATGATACTGTGTTGTTGAGTGAAGACGAAGGGGAGCTGCAAGGCTTGGTAGATGAGTTTGGGAGAGTGTGTAAGAAACGGAATCTAAAGGTGAATGTGGGGAAGAGTAAAGTGATGGTCTTCGAGAGAAGTGAAGCCAGTGAGTGTACAGTGAGATTGGATGGGAAGGAAATGGAGAATGTGAGTGAATTTAAGTACTTGGGCAGTGTGATGAGAAAGGATGGTAGTCTGGAGGCTGTAGTGCTCGAAAGGGTACAGCAGGGAAGGAAGGTTGCTGGTTCGTTGAAAGCAGTGATAAGAAACAGGGAGGTGAGCATGGAAGTGAAAAAGTTGTTACATGACAGTATTGTGATACCAACTCTGACATATGGAAGTGAAGCTTGGACCCTGTTGGAAGGACAGAAGTCAAGAGTGAGAGCAGTGGAAATGAGTTATTTGAGAGGAGCATGTGGAGTCACATGGAGAGACAGACTAACAAATGAGGAAGTGAAGGAGCGTTGTGGTGTGGTTGAGGACGTGATGGGAAGCGTTAGGAGAAACACGTTAAGGTGGTTTGGGCATATGGAGAGTGAAAGATTGACGAGGAGAGTGTATGTGAGTGAGGTGGAGGGGGCGAGAGGGAGGGGGAGGCCGAGGATGAGATGGAGGGATGGAGTGGAGAGGTATATGAGAGAGGGGGGTGTGAGTTGGGAGCGTGGTAGTGAAATGGCAGGGGACAGAGTGACATGGAGGCGATTTGTTTGTGGCCGCCCCGTTCGGGATTGAGGTGTCTGGCAATAGATAGATAGATAGATAGATAGGCTACAGAGATACGTACAGTACATTCAGTTCACTCTAGTCCTTCAACCTGTAAGGACGTCGCAGTCGCGCCCCTCCATTTCTGCCGCTTTTGCGCCCATTATAAAAGGCCCTATGACCTCTATCCCTATTAAATATCGTGTGGGAAGCGGTAAAGGACTGTAGAGGTATATATAAGTGTAATAAAGTACTAGAAATAATAAAGTGTGAGTGTGTATATGAGTAAGAAATGACAATACCAGCGGCGAATTATCGTGAGTGGGAGGCTCATACCCGCTCGTATTTTACATTGCTTTCACAGTGTTTTTTTTTGGGGAGTATGGATTTCCAAACTACTTGGAAATCATTGAATAGTGTTTCTAGTGATAATATGAGGCAGTGGTATTATTTATATTACGGGATGTCGGGAAGTGTAAAGTGTAGACTTAGTTACCCAAATTCAGAGGTCTCCACAAGTCCTACGGTAGTCGATGAGTGCTAAAAAAAACATCCCAGGAGAAAGCTGAAGGTATATGCATATGTAATTATAATATTCTAGGGCTAATAACTGATTTTTGGCAAATATTTTTAAAAAATCAGTCAGAGCGCGGATTTTCCCCGCGGGATGGGCACAGCGCGCCTCTGACAACTCCACGGTTAAAGGGTTAAGAACAAAAAATATAGAAATTGAAAATACTGTTCTATAGTAGATTTTTGGGGAATTGAAATAGAGGACTGTTATGGAGAGAAAATAAATGTAATAGTAGTTTATATGACCCCCCCCCACCTTCCAAACTAGGGCATGGACAAAAGAAGATTATGAACAGTTAATAAGAAAATCCCTTATTCAGCTAAAGATGTTTATGGAATGAAGAAACAGAATAATGATGATGAGAGATTTTAACAGTAGAGACATTGATTGGGAAAGTATGGATGCTGGAAACAATGAGGAATCATGGGGAAATAAATTAATGGAATTGATGATGGAAAACATGTTAACCCAGTTAATTAAAGAAAATACAAGAATTACAGGAGATGATGAACCACCAAGACTTGATTCAGTATTCACAAAGGATCCAAATGATGTGAGGAACGTAGCCTACCAGTGCTCATCTGGTTATTGAGATAGAATTGGTGGGAGTTAGAGAAGGAGAAAGAGATGAAAAACACAGAGAAAATAGACACATTTATGGGAAGGCAGACTTTGCTTCCCTGAGGAACTTTTTCCAAAGTGTAGACTGGAGTAAAATGAATATGATCACAAATGTTGTTGAAAAATATGAGTTTTTGATAGAAGTATATGAAACAGGAGTTAGTAAATATGTACCAAAATTCTCCACAGCTATGGAAGGGAAGAAAAAATGGTTTAACAACAGATGTAGAATGGCACACGAGTAAAAAAAAAGAGCGTGGAATATAGTGAGAAGAACGTATAGTGAAAGGGCTTGGGAGGAGTACAGGCGAGTAAGAAATGAATATGTAAGGTTGCGGAGAGAGGAAGAAAGGAAATACGAAAAAGATATTGTAACTAAATGTAAAAAAGAGACTAAACTATTTTATAGGTTTGTAAATGGTAAAATGAAAGTTAAAGACAGTGTGATACGACTGAGGGATGGAGATGAAACTTACAAAAGAGAAGAAGAATTTTGCGAAATAATAAACAACAAGCTGCAGTCAGCCTGTGTGTTGGAACAGGAATGTAGGGAACTTGATTGGAATCCTGGATGACAAGTTTGGCAGAAATTGCAGTTGACATGAATGAGGTGCTACAGCTGATGAGGGATTTGGATGTTAGAAAAGCAATGGGACTAGATGGTGTGGCTGGATGGATCCTGAAGGACTGTGCTGACCAGTTAGTGTTGCCTGTTTATGTCATCATCAAGACCTCTTTAGAAATCGGACAGTTTCCTGAAGTCTGGAATAGAGCAAGTATTGTGCCAGTCTTCAGGCTCTGGCTTAGTCCCAGTAATGTTTCTGATATATGTAAATGATTTGCCAGCTGGGTTGGTATTGATTAAATCAAAATGATTTAATCTTGTTATTAAATCATCAATTTTTTTGCTAAGAAGTTATTTTTTATTTTTATTTTTTTACCAAAAAGTTAACAAAAATAAAATCTGAAGGTTTATAAAAGTTGTGTATAAGTGCTCCTCTGTGTTGCAACATAGGATTGGATAATGAATGAAATGTGTATAAGTCGGCATTCATTTATTCAGATACTTAAGAATTAAGTTAGCAGATTTTGGAAAGTGGTGCCATTAGAAACTGCTACATTGTGACAAAAAATATTTTTACATTTGTGTAACAAAGTATTGAAATTATTTGTGCATCTGAAATAATGAGCCATAGATTAAAAAACAAACCCATATGCTCGGTCACCTAATGCCATGTCATAATAATATCAAGTTAAGATTTTTTTGTGTGGTAATATAATCTTCTTTGGAATATGCTGTCTTGATTACCACTGGCAACTCGGCCTTAACCAGCAGTGTACTGACAGGACTTGAACAGATATGTATGTGGATTCTGGGCAGTGGCTTTCAGCCTGAACCATCAGTGGACAGACAGGAGTTGATGTTAACAGGATACAGTATACTGCATTTGAAATATTAGCTACTGTATATAATAAACAGAAAAATCAAATAAATAAAAAAAATCAAATCAGTTGAATAAATAAAAAAAATGATATTTTATTTTTTGATTTAAAAAAAAAAATCACCAACCCGGTTTGCCAGAAGGTTTGAATAGTTATGTATGTTCGGAGATGAGGCTAAAATCATGAAACGTTCATTGTTATTTATTTTTATTTATTTATTTTTTCATGTGTTCGACTCTGGGCATAGGCTTCACAGCCTGCTACCAAGGCCCAGCAGTCCTCCTACATACGCACCTCTGCATGTCACTACTTTGGCACTAACACCCACCGTCCATATTGAATACATGCTAGGGCTGTCTCATACAGGACTGGTGTATTGTTATTAGCGGGGGTATTTTTACGACATGTCGGCGGGTCTTCTGGTAGATCAGTAAAGCCTGATTTAATGAAATTCAAATCCTTAAACTGTTCCCTACCCCAGCGGGGATTTGAACCTGGGTCCATTAGGACTATAGGCCACCTCTCTACTGATTGTCATGTATTGATAGTTCTAAAAAACTGCAAGAGGACTTGGACAAACTCCACAGCTGGAGCCAGACTTGGAAAATGGATTTTAATGCCAAGAAGTGTCATGTATTAGAAATGGGAATGAGTGAAAAAAAGACCGCACTGAACATATAAAATGGGCAATGAGATAATTAGTAAAAGAAAAGATGAGAAGGACGTGGGAGAGATTATTCAGGATGACTTGTCACCAGAAAAGCATAAACAGAATCATTGGAGGCACTTATGGATTACTGACCAACATGAGAGTGGCTTTTAATTATATGGACGAGGAAATGCTGAGGGAGTTGATAGTGACCATGATAAGACCAAAACTAGAGTATGCAGCTGTGGTATGGTTACCTCATATGAGGAAACATATTGATGAACTGGAGAAGGTTCAGCGGATGGCAACGAGGATGATACCATGCTTAAGGGAACTGACCTTTGAGGAGAGATTGGAAAAACTGAAGTTACCAACACTGCGTGAAAGAAGGGAAAGTGGTGACTTGATCACGATGTTTAGAAATGTAAGAGAACTGGAAATGGTGGATAGAGAGGATCTTTTTGTGTTGGATGATGGAAGAACAAGAGGTCATGACCTCAAGTTGAAGAAAAGTAGATGCCTTAATGATCTTAGAAGGTTCAGTTTCCCGAATAGAAGCATAAGTATTTGGAATGACTTAGACGAAGAGGTGGTGTAGGGGAAAAACATTCGTTTAAAAGTAGACTAGGTAAATGTAGATATGGAGATAGTACAACACCACCTTAGCTCAGTTCCTGGATATTACAAATAGGTAAATACACACACACACACACACACACACACACACACACACACACACACACACACACACACACACACACACACACACACACACACAGAAAGAGAGAGAGATTCCTTCTCACAATATGATTTCAATATCAGTACAGTCATTTCTGCACCAGTGCATATGATAGTACTGTACACAGTACAGTAATGTATGTGTGTATATACAGTACTGTAGAGTACACTTCCATTTGGTATGGGTATTCATTTCAGTACCACAGTCAGCCACCTTAGCCAAGCATCCGTAATGGGGTAGGTTAGGTAAGGATAACCTATGTAATTTTGCCCGGGAAACACATTGAGCATATTTTCGAGAAAATCCTGTGGTTACTTTTGAATGGACAAGGCGAGCATTGTTCCTGGCTGAGGGGTACCGGTGGCCACCACATGTGTAACACAGACCACAAGCCATGAGTAAATGTACAGTAATACCGCCCGTCCACCTCTGCACTGAATGGCAGGAGTCCCCTGGCTTCCTGGATTAATGCAAAACCCCCATCACAGACACACCTGTCCACATCCCTACCGAATGGTCAGAGTCGCCAAGCAGGTTGCATTAGTCATACACTGCCTGAGCTTGCCTGGGCAAAAGGAAGTGAACCTTAAATGCAGGTGTCAGTTTGCTGCGTTCTGCTTCCCCTGTGCTCAAAAGCAACCATTGGGTGCGACATGGCAGTGCTGTACTGCTTGCCGGCGAACACAAACCCGCGCCTCAGTTCCCGCCTTTCTGTCCCTCGTGAGTGGTAGCGCTTGCAACGATGGCTGTGATTGTGGTTGCATTTGTGGTGGTTCCGTACCTTCTTCAGATTGTGGCCCTCCCCTGCTGTATTCTCGTGTGTGTGGTGATGGCCCCGCCACCACCTGAGAAGCGAAAGAGGAAGGTTCTCAGTCTGGAGAAGTGATGTGAGGCATTGGGCAAGGTTGACACGTGCTGGACCACAGGACGCATTCTTCACAACTATGATCTAGTCTGTTCAACATTGTTCGATATCGAGATGTCATGTGACAAACTTAACACAGTACGGACAGGACATTGTCAAAAGCACACATCGCGGTGACAGGAAGGTAATGGCCCAGGCCTGGCACGCCATTAACGACCAGTCGACATAGATGGGGTGTTGTCAGCAGTGTGGTGCTGGTGTGCTAGTGTGTGGGACTGAGGTGAAGGCTGCTGCCGAGAAGTTTGCATGACTTCAAGACGTCCGAGGGAGGGTTGTTTCGCTTCTAGCTTCGCCGTGGACTTACTGGTCGTAATGCACACTGTGAGGCCTTGGATGCGGCAGTGGAGAAAGTAGACTCATTTCGCCAGAAAGTGCAGCACCTGATCAAGGACAAGGGCCTTACCCTTGGTCAAGTCTGTAACGGTGACGAAACTGGTCTGTTATACCGCTCCTCGCCCACCAACATCCTAACTAAGGAAAGGGAGAAGACACTGCCTGGTCTGAAGTTGTCCATACAACGTGTCTCTGTTTTGTGCTGTGCCAGTGCTAACAGGATGCACCGCCTCATACCCGTTGTTGTCGGGCATGCAAAACAACCAGGTTGTCTCCATGGGTTGATGGGTAGCCTGCCTCTTGTGTGGTACCATTCTGTGAAGGCCTGTTTTACTGCTAAGATCTTCAGCAATTGGTTCCACAGACATTTCGTCAAGGAGGTTATCTGTTATCAAATGGAGGTCCTTGGTATCACTCGCGTCCGGGTGAAGGCATTCCTTCTCCTGGACAATGCCCCTGCGCATCCGTCTGAGAAGGATTTGGTTGTTTTTGATGGGTGGTTTAGGTGCAAGTTTCTGCCACCTAATATGACTGCTCTGATTCAACCAATGGACCAGGATGTTATCGTGGCTGCCAAGAGACTGTACTGATGGAGTCTCCTGAACGAGGTAATGGTGGTGCTGGAGGACGAGGATGCGGTCGAGAACACGTGGGGTGCAGACCTTGCAGAATCTTTGGTGTCATGACCTGAAGTTTGCAGTGTTCAACTGGACGAACACGTTGAAGGAAGTCTCCATCAAAACCCTCGAAAGTTGTTGGTCTCATCTCTTTCAGAGAATTGATGCCAAGTACGACTTTGAGTGGTTTGACATGGATGATTTCCACAGTCACCTTAGAACAGCAGGAGAGCAGGTGGACGTTGATGACGCGAGGGATTGGCTGGATGATGATGACAGTGATTCTGGGTACTAGACCATATCTGATGAGGAGATCGCTGCTGCTGCCTCTACGGGCATGGAAATGGACATCTGGACTGATGAGGATGAGGGCCCTGACTCGCAGTTTTCCGCAAGTCCTTCAGTCCCTTGTTTCAGTGTTCTCTGTGGTTACCTGGAGGGGGTGTTGGAATATGATGAGCACCCACTCTGTGACAGGGAGTTGATGCTGCTCCGCCTGGCGATGGAGCTGCGGGAAGTCCAGGATCCTGTCATCCTCCAGCAGAATTGTCGTGCCTATTGTTAGACGAGGAGCGACTCATTCTTCAAGTCTGCGACCCCAAGTGCCAAACCATCCTCACCACCACCGCCACCACCACAAGCTCGTTTCCCACCTTCACCTTCGGACCTGCAACTGGGCACATCGACAGCCGTTGAGTCTCTGTTGGACATAAGTTTGTGGCGGTCTTCAAAGTCTGCTGAGGTAGGTAGGCTACATCACTGCACCACACGTCACCGGTCATCGCCCACCTCCAGCAGGTTGAGGATGATGAGGAGAAGGAGCTTCTTTCCCTTTTTTAGGCACTACTGTTTGCCACTAGAGCACATGGGACAACTCTACACCTGCTGGAGGTGGTGGGTTAAGAAACTTGGTGGCGGTGCACTGGGTGGGAAGTACCCCTACCGAAGTTTTTTGGCAGGTAACTTTAGGTTTCTTTCATAGTTTCCATGGGTCTAAAATTGATTTAGGATAATCCTATACATGTTTTAATGCCACAATATAGCAGAATGACCCCCAAAATAGGAGAGGTAGTGTACATACAGTAGTGTTTAGGTAGGGTGTTTTTTGGTTTTCATTTTTTTTTTTTTGCATGGTTTGCTTGGTGTTGAAAATTATTTTGGATACTCCTATGTATGTTTTAATGTCAAAATATTCCAGAATGACTGGAAAACAGTGCCAAAATAAGAAGGAGTGCTGTGCATACAGTAGTGTTTAGGTAGGGTGTTTTATGGTTTTCACTTTTTTTTACATGGTTTTCTCGGTGTTGAAAATTATTTTGGAGAATCGTATGTATGTTTTGATGTCAAAATATGACAGAATGACCTGAAAACACTACCAAAATAAGGAGGGGTACTGTACATAGAGTAGTGTATAGGTATGGTGTTTTTTGGTTTTCAGTGGTTTTTCTGCATGGGTTTCTTGGTGTTTACCACTACTTTTGATATTCCTATGTGTTTTGATGTCTAAATATACCTGGAAGACTGGAAAACACTGCCAAAATAAGCATAGGTAATGCACAAATAGGGTAGGTATAGGTTGGAGGTGGTTATATGTAGGGCTTGGGTATGGTTGGGGAATAGTGTTCATAATCCAGAAGTTGCCACTACCCAGACATGCCTTTGGCTCTATTATGTGTGAATAAATGAGGGATTACTGTGTGTGTGTGTGTGTGTGTGTGTGTGTGTGTGTGTGTGTGTGTGTGTGTGTGTGTGTGTAGTTCCAATCCATGTGCTGACTGAACTGAATGTTATCCTTAACTATCATCATCTCAACCCCTCTTCCCCATTATCACCATCATCATCATCTCAACCCCT
>JAGKTI010001132.1:48306-61991 GCA_018397915.1 Birgus latro
TCTCTGAAGTCACGTGAGAGGGCTTCAAGCACCATGATAAACAACAAGGGACTCAAAACTGACCCCTGATGCACACCAACATTCACGGGAAACTCATCACTCAAAGCTCCATTCACCCTTACCTGAGTGTGAGCACCCACGTACATGGCCATAACCACCCTAACCAGCCACTCTTCCAACCCTAGCTTTCTCATTGCCCACTTCACCACCTCTCTAGGGACTCTGTCAAAGGCCCTTTCCAAATCAACAAAAACAAAATACAATTCCCTTTTCTTGCCAATATATTTTTCCTGAAGCTGTCGAACAATGAATATGGCATCAGTGGTCCCCCTGCCTGGCATAAACCCAAAATAATTCAAATTGACAAAGCCTAATCATATTTACATATTTATTAACTGTTTACACATCACCTGAGACACATACAATGATAATAAAGTAGATAAGTAGCTATTTCGAACCTACCAATGAAAAGGAAATTTTCAAAATTCAGTTATACATGAAGTTAAAAAAACATTCTACTTATACTTCAGGTTTACAATGTGCTTCTGTATATAAAAAAAGAGCAAACTTAAGATGTCTCTCTCGATACAATGTTTAAAAATGTATATTCAATTATTTAATCAGTTAGATTGAAAATGTCCTGCTTCGTTTGATTTTTTGCCATTAGACTCTTGCTGAATACCTGAACCTGAATACCACCATCTCTTTTCTCATGCGGGAAGTATTTAGCAGAATTTTCAGTTACCATTTTCACCACCCTTTCGATGCTTTGGGTGTGGCATGGCCAGTCTGGTACCTCCATTGGAAAGTCAGTGAATTTTTTCACCTCTGAAGTAGCAAGGTGACAAGTGAGAGGTGGCTCATATTTATCTTCCCAGTCTATTAAGTCAAGTAGGTCTTAGGATTCCAAATTTATATTAGGTGTTTTTCTCAACCTAACTGAGGAGTCCCCTTGTTGTTGTTCTGGCTCACCTTCCCCTCTGATTTCAAGAATTTTGTTCACTCCCTCAATCCTCTCTTTTTGTTTCTCAGAACACAACAGAGTTTGAATTATATTCTCACTAAGTGCATACCAAGCAGCTCTTTTGACAGTTGGCATGACAATATCAATCACTTCTTTCCTTTGAGATGTAAGACACTCTAATTGAAAAAGAATATGTCTAGGCCCTTCAGTCCACGAGTGCTTGACTTTTTCCATAAACCATCACGGGTAGTAGACACCTATGATAAATTCAGAGATCTTCTCAAGATTTTCCAAGTCCTCACCCTCTAGCCCATGGTTTGAGATACAGTATACAGCCTTAGGATTCTGTTGGCTGTGGTTAGCCATCTGCTATGATTTACAGGTCCTATTTCCTGCAAGGCTAACTTTTGAGGCAATACTCCTTCCCGAATAGCAGTAGCAATTCTATAGCCGTAATGTTGATCAGTAGATAAGTCTTGGATTACTTCTTCAGATGATTTGATCCTACACAGGTGGGTGTGAAGTTGTGGTTGATATCTAAGTCTGCAGCTAAAGGTAGCAACCTGCCTACTGTATTTGCCCAGAGAAGGTATTATTTGAGAGGATAGGGCCACCAAGCTTGATGATAAGATGGCACAGGGGAATCTCATTGGTATGCAAGTTGCATACCAACCACACCAGCTTTCTCCCTAGGTGCAGCTCAAGCTTTCGCATAACTCCCGCTTTGACACCTGTGTTTACATTGGTCGAGTCACCTCCTACTGCCAACAGGGTCTTATTGAAATATGTCTTTTAACCAGTCATATATAGTCTCCATTATTTGCTCTGGATGAGTTTTTTCCTTGGTTGCTTTAGCTGGTGTGAAGTGAAACAGATAGTCACTTCCAGGCTTACTCATGACACTAGTGTTCTTCTTTTATCTTTGCTGGGTATACTTGATCACTGTTTTCAGCTTCCATCATAATATTTGTTATGTCGATGCGCCTGTCAAAAAGTATGCAAGAAACTCCTTTTTCCTTGCACTTTAAATCAAATTCCTTGTCAACCTCTTTCGTCAATTTCTGTTGTGCCCTCTGCACCATGCTCTTGTCAGTCACCTTTGATGGGCCTTCTTTAGTAATAATTCCTGCATCGATTATCGCTGCAGTAGCTATTGCTGCAGTTGGCTGAAGCCCTACTCCATACCTCACACTTGCAGTGGCAATTCCGAATACTATCATAATTTTTCTTTCCCGTTGGTCTAGATGAAGGCTATGGATAAATTTGTGATTTCCTCGCTGAGATCTTTATTTTGAGTTATTACACAACCATTTTCGATGATTTAAAAAAAAAGAATACCTATTTTGACCTTTTCTGACCTTCATTGATGTAAAGGTCATTAAAATTTTTTGAAATTTTCTTCCTTGTGTTCAACATGTGGAACAACAGCCTTTTAACACCCCTAGTTATTGATTTTGAAAAAGTGAAAAGTATGATACACCCTAATACATACTGTTGTGGCAGTAGCCTGCCCTTATCTAGACCTTAACCTGGTGGACCGTAGTCTGCAGTAGCTCATCTCCTGCAGTCAGCCATCTTCCTTCAGGGGAGAGGGAGGGAGATAAAGATGTTTGTGTATCTGGCAGAGATGGCTGGTTATGTTGGTGCCATGACATGCTTTGCCTATCCAGCACTCATAATCGTTTGACATATGCACTATCGTGATCACTAATTTCTTTGCACCCCTGGCAAGAGGGAAGTGGAAAACAAGGTTGGAGAAAAGCCAGGGGAGCAGATAATGGTGTTTTATCAGACACAGTTACACATGCATACATATTGCTGAACCACCATCATCCAGTATCCTTCCCCTACACCAACCCTTTCGTCCACATCCTTCTTGCCAGGGGGTGAGGAAACTAATGATCATGATAATGCTGTGGTTATGAAATGATTCTGCCTGTGGCCTTTGGTTCCTTCTTCCTTGCATAAAAAAAAAAAAAAAAAAAAAGTGCTGGGTACAGGACTTCTTGTGGAGTCAAATTGGTGAATTGGTATGATTATATGGAATTTAATAAAGAAAAGTTAATCAGAGCACACACAGCTGGTTTTATATGATTTGGGGAAAGTAACTGAGAATAATATTCAGGGGTGAGTTTGGCATATGTGTGAGAATTGATATTTGAATTTATCTGATGAGTTGAATCAGAGTTTTATCTGTTGGAATCCTTTTCTGGAGTAAGACATACAAGTAGATTATGTACAATATATGTCTTGCATAAAATTGATAATCTGATTGAAATGTTTAGCATTTGTAGTAGTAGTAATAGTAGTAGTAGTAGCAGTAGTAGCTGGAGTAATGGAGTAAACCTGGTCTTCTGATCGAGCAGACCCGTCAACTGCCCCTGTAGGGCTGTCCTGTAATGTGAACCAATGTTCCTTTGTGACGGGCAGCGCCTCACCACAGTGAGGTGTGGGGCATTGTGTGAAGGTTTGGCTCTTGGGTGGAGGCTGCATTTACATCTCCATCCAGTTAATAGGGTCCATAATCCATCGACACCATAGTAGGCTCCACATCACCCCATGAAATTTGAAATAAATGTAAGAAATGGATTAAATGGCCACAGATGATTAGTCACAAATTGATGGTGCATGCATGTACTTTCTGAGTTCTCTGTTGTATGAAAAATTTCAAGAGAAGACAATAATTGTGGTGTCAGGTTTAGGCATCATCAAAAGGAGACAAGATGGAGACAGAGGGGTACTGATCAGGGAATTGGAAATACAATACAGGTATTCAGTGAAGAAATTCAGGATAAGAAAAGCATCAAGACAGGTGGTTCATAGGAAGCTGTTTTGGAGAGAGGATTAGGTAACAGATTGGATTAAAAGTTATGAATAATGACTTTGAATGTAAGGAAGGGTGCTGTAGGATTGGAAGGAAGGTGTACTAGTACTCTTGTGCAAAGGTAAGAGTTGAAAGGGGAAAGTTTGGGAATTACTAGAGTACAATATCTGTATGCTGAGTTAGCAGATAAGTCTGTGGTAGAGATGTGATTGAGAGTAAATGTAGATACTGTACTAAATTAATGAATGCAATATTTGCAAGGGAAGGAAGAATGGAAATT
The DNA here is from genome assembly GCA_018397915.1 of Birgus latro. Lineage (NCBI taxonomy): Eukaryota > Metazoa > Arthropoda > Malacostraca > Decapoda > Coenobitidae > Birgus > Birgus latro. The sequence continues at coordinate 52,375 of JAGKTI010001132.1, forward strand.
GCAAAGTTTGGCAGTATATTTGACGAAAGCTAAAAGTGACTGGAGTTGAGCAGTTATGATGCTTGAAGAGGCATGGAGGTATATTATGACACCAGATTGAAGGAAAAGGAATTAGAGGGTGAGGATTTTAAAATGCTGGTGTCAATAATCGTAACAGCACATAGTATGAAGGATGAGTAGAATGAAAGGAGGCAATGATAAAGCAAAATAGAAAGGGCATTGAGAGTACTGACAGGAAACAATATACTGCTCCTAATACCATGGCAAATTGTGACATTATGTTGAAGGTCATTTATTATATGTGATGGCAGAAGCAATTAATTCCCTTAGTAATCCATGACCAATGATTTGAATTGACAACTGGAGAAAATAGGTTCATGAAACGTGCAGTGTGGGGGATGATGTAGTTTGAAGTATGAAAAGAAGTATATAGTTAGAAGCATGAAAAGAAACACACAAAAGTGACTGAGCTTTATAGAGAGTGAGTTGTTAACTAATAGAATATATTATAAAGAAATGGATGGAAGAAGAAAAGGGAGACAGAGCATGGTAAAAGGAGAGGATGGAGAATTACATGAAGAAAAAATGAGTAGCTCCGCGGGAGAATGCTCCAAGCGCCACTGCTCACCAAACACGTTTTTTCCCAGTAAAATCCCACCCAAAGCCTCCCCTTTCATTTGTTGGGAGTTGGATCGCTCTCCCTCTGTGGCAATAAGGTCGAAAGTCCTATTACCTAACAGAATTTTTTTTTCTCAAAAGACCATCACTGTGTGGGTTTGTAACCTCCACGAGAGGTGAATCCAAGCGACATGATTCCTGACAAAGCATCGCTCAGCCAACCAGCACGTTAGCAGGGGCGGCATTCAGCCAATGGCACGCAGAGGATACCGTGACATGGATGGTGCGCAGCCAATGAGCTACTTTCCACTCCCACCTGGTACAACTTGGCTTAGTCTCTTTCTCACACTGCCACCATTACATCGTTCCTTGAATTACTCCTGTGTTTTTATGCTTTCGGCAGCCATGGATTACAGTGCATCTGACGACCCTGACAGCCCGCAAGCTATTGCTGTTCCCCATGCGTTGAATGAAGGTGAAAGCTCAAGTGATAAGGGTAGAGGCAGAAAATGACCTTGTAAAGTGGAGGAGCATGGGAGCACAGTGGGGGGGAGGGGGGGAAGCGTAACCTAGGCCAGGTATACGTGAGCTACAAGACGAAAAAAGAGGCACCTGCACGTGCCATTGGCAGTCCCTGTTGTGATGGTTGCTTTGGAAAGATTATGTAGGAAGGTGTGAAAAAGTACTCAGTGAATTCTGAGCATTATGGTCGTATGATTCCCAAAATGCGTGCCTACAGAAAGTGGTTGAAGTGGTGCCAGTGAAGTGTAAACGTACCAAGGAAGCACACAACAAGCACAGCAGTACCTGTATGTATAGTGTAATGGTGAATAACATCAAGACCCGGGTGTGCATGGAAGGTTTTTATGCATGCCATTAGCACTACATGCTTGATGACAGCATTGCGTAAGGTAACCAGCGCAGGCACACCTGTTCCTGATCAGCATGGATGTCATGAACCTGCCAATGAAATCATTGGTAACAAGGCTCTAAGTGTGAGGGAAGACATCAAGCTGTTACCTGCTATGCTATGTCGTGCCATTATAGCAGGGCAAAAGCACCAAACCGGAAATACCTGGAGTCGCACCTGACCATAGAGAAGCTGTGTGTGGCATACCCTGGAATGGCTCAGTCAAAATTATCCAGATGAGCAGCATGCCAGTGTGCATTATTACTATGATGTTGTCACTCATGAGATCAACAACTCCTTTGAGCCACCCCACACTGATACCTGCACCACCTGTGATATGTTCGATGTGTCCATCAAGAATTTGACAGGGGACCAGACAACCTTGGATGACCTCACCCAGAAGAAGGAGGCACACCAGCATATAGCACAGCAGGAATAACGATTATGCTGACCACATTGCACGTTCTGTGACTAAAAAGTACAAAGTTGTGCGCATGAATCAGGACTTGTTTCTTAACTTTGGTGTGCTGCAGGCCTCCATCACCAAATGCCAGGCACCAGGTCGAACTTTCAAGAATTCCCGGAAGCTCTTGTTCTGGCCTGGATTCCAGGAAGGCATACTTATAAAGTCGGACTATGAGTAAAATGATGACGTCACAGTGCTGTGACTCATGAAGGGTGGAGGTTCTTGTTCCCATGCCAAGATTGACCTTAATACTGTCCACCTCCCACTCATATATGCCGCCCCCCTCTGCCTCTCTAATGACAGGGTCAGTGACCTGCAGAATTTATTGCTCCTCATGCCCTTGGACAAGCGCCAGTTTTATGACAGGCTTGAGGCAGGCAGGGCTGATGACGTCACCACATCCGAGGAGGATGAGGATGATGAGTTGCTGGAATATTGCAACTAATCCAGGGGTTAGGGGGGAGGGGAGGGATGGGCAAGGGGGGAATCATCAAGCCACGAATACCACAATGAGGACGCAAATATCCTTACTAATATTAACTTTTTTTTATTACCTCTGCCAAAGAGGTTACATTTTCACCCCTGTCTGTTTGTTTGTTTTTGGTTGGTTTGTGAGCATGATTACACAAAAACTACTGGATGGAAGAATGGGCCTTGGCCCAGAAAAGACTCCATTAAAATTTGGTGTGGATCCTGATAAAGGTGCAGATCCAGGAATTTTTTTCCCTTTAATATTGTGAAATAGGGCATTTTCCGACATTTTCATAAATTTTTCAGTGAATATTGCATGGATGTTGATGAAAAAAATCAGGCATATTTAGGATGTTGGTATCTATGAATATGTACAGTTTGGCGCAGATTCATTTAAAATTCCGGATCTAGTGGATTTAAATTCTTTTATAAGGGTGGTAGTCTTTTTCCAGCTGCATGTTGGGCCTTGGTGGAGGTATGCGCTCTATTGAGTGCCATTCTAGTTATTATTGTTATTATTATTATTAATGTTATTATTATGGCCATGTACATGGGTGCTCGCACCCAGGTGAGAGTGAATGGAGCTTTGAGTGATGAGTTTTCCGTGAATGTAGGTGTGCATCAGGGGTCAGTTTTGAGTCCTTTGTTGTTTATCATGGTGCTTGAAGCCCTCTCACCTGACTTCAGAGATGGACTCCCATGGGAGATGTTGTATGCTGATGTTTCGGTGTTGATTGCGGAGAATGAAAAGGAGGCGGAGGAAAGATTTAAGAAGTGGAGAGATGGTATGGGGTACAAGGGCTTAAGGGTAAATGCAGATAAAACAAAAGTGATGATATCTAGGGTTGGTGGCGGTACAATCAGAGGAGAGGGAGAGTGGCCATGTGCAGTTTGCCACAAGGGTGTGGGAAGTAATTCCATCTTGTGTAGTGTTTGTGATAAATGGGTGCACAAGAGATGTAGTGGTATTAGAGGTAGACTGCGAGATGGTGATGATTTCATGTGTGCGGCGTGTTGGGGAGAGCAGGTGGAGATTGTTAGGTGTGAGAGGGTTGAACTTGCAGGTGAGTCTCTTGAGTGTGTGGAGGAGTTTCGTTATTTGGGAGACATGTTATGTGCCAGAGGTGGGGCTGGAGTTAGCTCGGTTGCTAGGGTGAGAAGTGGTTGGAAGAAGTTCAGGGAGCTGTTGCCTCTCCTGACATTGAGAGGACTCTCCTTACGTGCTAAGGGGTCTTTGTATGCAGCATGTGTTAGGAGTGTGATGCTGTTTGGTAGTGAGACCTGGGCAGTAAAGGAAGAGGATATTCGCAGGTTTAAACGTACAGAAATGACAATGATTAGGTGGATGTGCAGTGCGTCCCTGCATGCAAGGCCTGGGGGGCTGGGTTTACGATGGAAGAGTTGAGAGGTAGGATGGGACTGGAGTGTATTGGTGTTGTGATGAGGAGATGTAGGCTGAGGTGGTTTGGACATGTGTAGAGGATGGGGGATGATAATTTGGTACAGAGGGTGAGAAGTGTTAATATTGGGGGAGGGGTTGGGAGGGATAGACCGAGAAAGACATGGGACGAGGTCATTAAGTGTGACTTAAGGGTTAAGGGACTGAACAGGGAGGCTGCCAGGGATCGAGCAGCGTGGAGAGCCGCCATTAGGTGACCAAGGCCGACGCATGCAAGCATGTTGGAGCCTTCAAAAACGAAAACGAATACTGTTGTTATTATTAATTTTCTGTCTATCTATCTGTCTATTGGCAGACGCCTCAGTCCCGCACAAGGTGGCCACAAACAAATCGCCTCCATGTCGCCGTGTCCCCAGCCATTTCACTACCCTGCTCCCAACTCACACTCCCCTCTCTCATGTACCTCTCCACTCCATCCCTCCATCTCATCCTTGGCCTCCCACTCCCTCTCCCCCCCCTCCACCTCACTCACATACACTCTCCTTGTGAGTCTTTCACTCTCCATCCTCTCCACATGCCCAAACCACTTTAATGTGTTTCTCCTAACGCTTCCTATCACGTCCACATCCACACCACAACGCTTCTTCACTTCCTCATTTGTTAGAGCGTCTCTCCATGTGACTCCACATGCTCCTTTCAAATAACTCATTTCCCCTGCTCTCACTCTTGACTTCTGTCCTTCCAACAGGGTCCAAGCTTCACTTCTATACGTTAGAGTTGGTATCACAATACTGTCATGTAACAACTTTTTCACTTCCATGCTCACTTCTCTGTTTCTTATCACTGCTTTCAACAAACCAGCAACCTTCCTTCTCTGCTGCACACTTTCAAGCACTTCACCCTCCAGACTTCCATCCTTACTCATTACAATACCCATGTACTTAAATGCACTCACATTCTCCATATCCTTCCCATCCAATCTCACTGTACATTCACAGGCCTCACTTCTCTTGAAGACCATCGCTTTACTGTTCCCTACATTCAACTTTAGATTCCATTTCTTATACACTCTCCAAAACTCATATACCAAGCCTTGCAGCTCCCCTTCATCTTCTCTCAACAACAGAGTATCATCTACAGACAGCAGTACAGGTAGTTTCCAAACACTGCCCTCTCTCACTAGGGCTGCTCCAGCATCCAATGCCCAACCTTGTATCTCTTTTGTAACCCCATCCATGTTCAGATTGAACAACCATGGTGACATGACACATCCTTGTTTCAATCCAACCTTCAAATGGAAAGATTCACTCAGTTTGCCATCCACACGCACTGCAGCCTTAGCACCCTCGTACATACTCTTCACTGCCTTCAACAACTTCCCATCCACTCCATATATTCTTATTACTTTCGACAATCCTTGTCTATCCACCCTGTCATATGCTTTCTCTGAATCCATGGAGGCTGCATACAACTTCTTTCTCTTCTCTAGAAACTTTTCCACTAAAGATCGAAGAATGAATATTTGGTCTACACAACCTTTTCCCTTCCTAAAACCTCCCTGTTCTTCTCCAACTAATTCCTCTGTTATTTTCCTAACTCTGTCAGTAAGTACCCTACCATATACTTTTCCTATTAAACTAAGAAGGCAGATGCCCCTATGATTACCACACACTTCTTTTTCCCCTTTTCCTTTGTACAGTGGAATAATTATACTTAACTTCCAATCCTCCGGGACTCTACCTTCCACCCAGGCCAATCTGCATACCTTCCACATCCATTCTGTTACTATCTCTCCCCCATGCTTCAGCATTTCATAACACACTCCATCAATTCCTGGGGTTTTCTCCATTTTAACTTTCTTCATTGCTTCCACCATTTCCATCCTGGTGATTTCTTCCTCTCTTCTCACAACCCTCCTTCTTCCTGCCATTCCCCAGCCATTTATACTTGCATTACTTTCATTCTCTATGTTCAACAATTCGTTAAAGTGTTCTCTTCAACTGTTCACTTTTTCTCTCGTCTCCACTAGTAATCTACCATTTTTATCTTTCACACCCCCACTAACTTTGTTGGCACCCTGCCTAGCTCTTTACCTCCTTCCAGAACATTTTCTTACATTCCCTCCACTTTGCACTCAAATTCCTTCCAAATTCCTCATCCACTCTCTTCTTACTCTCTCTTACTAATCTTTTCACCTCTCTTCTCCTCTCTACATATAACTCTCTCCTCCGCCTCTCAGCTTCTTCGTCGCCCCTGTTCCTCATCCACTTATTATATTGGCTGGATGAATCACTCTTGCGTGTTAATCAAAGATGGAAAATAAAACCCACACTTGAAGACAAAGAATATATGTACCAAACAGTTTCGGTGGACACTGCCACTGGCAAGGTAGTCATCTACTGTATAAAAGTCAAGACTTTCGGAAACGAAAGATTATTGAAGCCATGTGTATCCAAAAATACGAGAATTTCAACCTTAGTGAAGGCATGTACAAGCTAGATCCTATAATGAGGTCCCTGGTGGAAATGTCCCTCCCCGCACCGACACAGGTGGGGTCAGACAGGAATTACACCTGACCTGCCTGGTCCCCCCTTTCACTCTTAGGAAATTCCCGCTTACAGTAATCCACCCCATCCCACCTCACCTTTACTCCTCCCTTCCACACACACAGACATAAAATGGAGCCCTTGTAGTATCAAAATGTCATTCCTTCTCTGTATCTTGACCACTGAAGATGGTGGCAGTGTCCACCGAAACTGTTTGGTACATATATTCTTTGTCTTCAAGTGTGGGTTTTATTTTCCACTTATTATATGCTTTCTTCTTCTGTGCCACAGCCTCTCTCACCTCTTCCGTCCACCATGCTGTTCCCTGAACCCCCTTTCGTCTTCTCTTCACCCCACACACCATCTCACATGCTGCACAGATTTCTTCTGTGAATATCTTGCACACACCTTCCACATCCTCCATCTGCTCCAATCTATATTTACCCAATCGCTCCTCCACTTCCCTTTTATATTCAGCCTTTATTCCATCCTCTTGTAACTTTTCTACCCTCCTTGTAAGAACTACTTCCTCCTATCCTTCCCTACTTCTCTTCCTCCATCTTGTTTGGATTCTGATTCTGGCCACCACCAAGTCAGAAAGTCCACTCCCTCAACCTCTATATACTCTTGCATCCATTACACATCTTCTCATCCTTTCATCCACACACACGTAGTCAGTCATTGCCTACCGTTCACTCATTTCACCATCCACCCTTCTTAAGACTCGCCTGAAGAGGGTATTAGCTAACACCAACCCTCTCCCGGCACAATTGTCCACTAAAGCACTGCCATTCTCATCCATCTGTGCAGGCACACCCCACTCACCAACCACTCCATCCACCTTCTTATTCCCTACATTTCCATTCATATCTCCATTCAGAAGCACTCTCTCATTCCTTTCAAACTTTTCCAAGCAAGGTTCCATATTTGTCCAGAACTCTTCTCTCACTCTACTTACATGATCTTGCGTTGGCGCATACACGGACACAATCGCCCACATTTGTAGTCCAACTTTCACTCTTAACCACACAATCCTTGCCACAGCTGATCCATACTCTCTTACATTCTCCTTCCATCTGTTGCTCACAGCAATTACACACTCCTTCTTTCGCCCTCTCATTCTCACCTACTCCCACGCATATACCCCATCCATACTCCCATTCTCTCACACTCTCACCTCGCCATTTAGTTTCATTTATTCCACATATATCCACTTTCGCACTCTCAAGCACCTGTACGATCTCTCTCTCTTTCACCTCATCATTCATACCCCTTACATTCCAAGTCGCAATCCTTACTAAGTCCTATGTCCGGTCCTTTGTCGTCAACTTTTGGTCAGTCCTGGTCCGAGGCTTCTTGTTCGTATTTTTAGTTAGTTGTTTTACGAGGTGGGGCACTAACCCACCACCAACCCTTTTAATCGCCTCTTACGACAAGCAGGGATACTGAGGGATACTGGATTTTTTTTTTTTTTACAGGTTTATACCCTTTCATTATTACTTTGTTGTTTGCAGTGTGTGAAATAATTTATTTTTGGGAAAAAAATGTCAACTCAGGAAACATTTATTTTCATTTATAATGTTAGATTAATGTTATCGAACCATTAAGAACCTTATAAACTTGAATAAATTCAGATATAAAGGGGATGTGCAGGATCATGATTGAATTTGATTATTAATAATCGGTTAATGATGATTCAAATTTGATTTTTTTCATGCGTACTGAAAGATGAAAGTGTGAGGATTATACAGATACTGTATGTGTTTCATAAATATCGTATGGTTGGTTACCGATATACTGTTGATTTTATAAACTTTTCTTTAGTGTCGTTTTGTGCTGTTTTTTAAAAAGGGCACTTGGAGCAGTTTCCCGCTGAGCTACTTAAATGGTGTCATGGAAAGAGCGGCTGTTGCTGAGCAGGAACCAGTCTGTCAGGTATTCTGTTAAGTTGATGCCACTGCCCATGGGATGTAGTATTAATCTGTAGATTTAGAGGTACTGTAGTTAGGAAAATAACCAAACTAGGGTCAGGTCATGGACTCTTCTTGATTTGTACTGTGTACAGGGTAAAATATTTTAAATCCTCAGGTCATGTCTTCAGGCAAAGAACAGTGATTTACTGTGCTAACATTCCATTTATTTCTCAGGCCATGGAGGAAGATGAGGAGGAGATAACAACTAGCAAGACTAAGCGTGGAACAAAGGGAAAACGTAAGAAGATGGATGATGGCGATGATGGTGATGATCCTAAGCCAAAGAAACGTGGCCGCCCAGCAAGGGAAAAACCACCTCCCAAGAACAAGCGGCAGATTCGGCAGTTCAAACGTCTTATGGACATTGTTATCAAGTATGAAGATAGGTAAGTGGATGTGGTCATGGTCATATATATATAAATATATGTACAGTATATATATTTATATATACAGTAGAGTCTCAATTCAAAACTTTAATCAATTTTTACATGTAAAGTACAGTAATTCCTCCAAGCTCCGACATAATAGAGCCAAAGGCTTGTCCGGGACTTGGTTTTGTCCGGGACTTGGGAAAAATGCCCCAGGACAGGTACTTATACCCAGACCCATCCTAACTTTGAAAGCCACCAAAATAACTCGCTACTGGACATGCACAACACCTATTTAAGACCCTATGCACACAAATAAGGGACAGAAACCATAAAATAAATGAAAAGGAACCAGTGAATGAGAAATTAGAAGTGAGTATGAAAAATATTTAGCAGTGTACAGGGTACTTATGACATGTCCGTGGCCATCATGAAGATTAACCAGCCTCTTCTATGGCTCGGAGAGTGGTGAAGGTGTAGTTGAAGAACGTACAGTAATCCAGTGTTGTGCTGCACTTAATCCTTTGCACTGTGAATTATTATTTAACACTGCACATTTTGTTCTTACTTGTGCCACGCCAGTTGTAACACGCCAGTGATGCACTCTGCACTTAATCCTTTGCACTCTGAATTCTAATTTCTTAACACTGCACAATTCTGTAAATTCCCATGTGGTCTAGTGGCAAGATATTGCAGCTTATTCACTGTTTATTCACAAAAACGAGCTCGTGGGCGGCCATGGCGATGAGCGTGCAGTCACAACAGTCGGTAGGCGGAAGCTGGGGAGGATGTAGGGGTGCTCTACTGGGTGTCAGAGGAACTACGTGCCAAAACACAGCTGTTTGTCACCGCGTGGCAATTCCCCC
>JAGKTI010001132.1:62097-96348 GCA_018397915.1 Birgus latro
CTATTTGGGGCATTTGGGGGTTCTGAAGACCTGAGCCCAAAATGTCTGGGACTTGGGGTGTCCAGGACTTGGGCATTCTGGTCTTAAAGGGATTACTGTAATATAATAATATACAGTACTGTGTATACCTGTACTTCCAAAAATATTCCCCCATCATCATACAAGTTGTATATGTACTGTAATATAATGTAATACAGTGAAAGCTCAATTATCCAGGCTCGGATTATCCAGCCTTCGGTATATCCGGGCCTTGACTGAATGGTTCAGTGGTACAGTGATACATAGAGTTATTCGTACGATAGCTCCGGTTTAAACACGAAGCATCCGGTTGCTAGCGAGCAAGGCACTGGTAAACGAGCGTGAGTCTGTCCTCTCACCCACACCTCCTGCTCACAGCACATCACATGGATGGGAAGGTGGAGTTTTGTTAGGCGACTGATAACCTAACCTAGCCTAACCTTGCTTAACTACCTAATAATTTAACCTATCCTAACCTGGGCTCCAGTTGGAGAATTGGGAAATGAAATCCACTTCTAATTGAAATCCACTTCTTATTATGTTGAATAAGTTTCTTCCATTATGCCGGAAATAGTCATAGGTACGGCCTAAAGAAAGTGATGATGATAAAGGAGGAAATCTTTCGGCAAGAGAAGGTAATTATTACCAAATTCAAATTAGAATAATGCAGAAAACAAACTAGAGGAATATGAATTGAACTGGTAAAGTCTTTAGGCTGTATGCTTAGACGAAAATTTATGGGTTTCACAATTTTAGGGGACGTAATGGAACAGAAATGTTTGCTAATCAGAAAGAAATTACTCTACCATCTCATGTGTTCTCCTAAGTTAGCATTCAGTTTCACATTCTTCGTTAGATATTGCGCTTCCCATTTCAGACTGGCAGAGCATATAGTTATTTCTGTCTCTTTCAGTTAAGTGTATATTATGTTCATTCTTAAGTGTGTGTGTGAAAGTGAGAGTATTGATGCAAACACTAATGTATTCCATTAACCCCTTCATAGTTGTCGGCCTTGAACGATGCTTTACTGTACCAGTGTCAGTGACGGTGAGTTAAAAGCTTTAAAAAAAATGAGCAATTATGGGAAGGCAAGCAGCCAGGCGGTCACTTCCTCTCAGATGTCTTCGCCGATATGTTTAAATGCTAATGTAACATGCCCCGTAATTTTGAGTAAGTTTCTTCCATTATGCCGAAAACAATAGTAGGTAAGGCTTAAGGAACATTATGATAATAAGAGAGGAAATCTTTCTGCGAGAGAAAGGTAATTTACCACCCTCAAAAGAGGTAGAAAAATACAGAAAACAAACTAGAGGAATATAAATTGACTTGGCAAGGTCATTAGGCTGTATGCTTACACGAAAATTTATAGGTTTCACAATTTTAGGGGACGAAATGGAGCAAAAATGTTTGCTAGTCAGAAGAAAAAAAAAACTTTCGTCTCACGTCTTCTCGTAAGTTAGCATCCCACATTTTTTGTTCATGTCGCTGTTCCCAACACATTTCGGACTGACAGAGCATACAGTTATTTCTGCTTTTTGCAGCTGAGTGTACATTTACTGCTCATTCTTCGTTCGTTGTTATGTGTATGTTTGCAACAGTATTGATACAGATAATTATGTATTTCCATTAACCCCTTCATAGCTGCCATCCTTGAATAATGCATTACTGCACCGGTGTCAGTGATGTTGGGTTAGGGAGCTATAAAATCTGCGAACAATTATGGGAAGGGAACGAAGGTCACTGGTATGGTTATACAAACCTGCTGTACCATCCTAAACAGCCAGGCGATCACTTCATCCCAATATGTTTTAATGCTAATGTAACACACGCCCAAATTTTATTCTTTCACGATTCATAGCAAATCAGAAGATGGGTTTAGGGACAAAAAAAATAAAAATAAAAAGTGTACCAGACAAGTCTTACCACATCTGTAAGAAAAAGAAACTGATTTTAGAACCTGCCATGGGGGCACACAAATTTCTGAACTTACTGCCATTGAGGGGGCTAAACATATGCTCTACTGTAAGCAGCAAAAGCACCTTACCAAATCAGTTCATCCTGATATTCTGTTAAGTTTTTCTGATTGTTTCTGGGTTGGCAAATAAACATTTCTTGTTAAATCTGTTTCCCCGTTGTTTTTAGCTGTTCTGCTGGTGTGCAACTCTTGTTGTTAGTTAACGTAATGGCGGAAGGTACTGCTCTGATCTCATTGTTTAACCAAACCTGGCCTAACTTAGCTTAACTGCACCTAATAATTTAACCTAACTTAATCTCCAGTTTGGAAGTTGGGAAACGAAATCTACACTTGAATATGTTGAGTTTCTTCCATTGTGCTGGAAACAAACGTAGGTACAGTCGCGTTCATGAGTCGCGATACACAGGTGTTTTTGTTGTCTATTGCAGTGCTCACTGCTTTTGGAATATGGAACTTTTGTGCTTACTGCCTGATACACTGAACATAATTTGGTCGGTTAGCAAGTGAAATAGTTCAACATCGTACCAACGATGGACACAGCAGCAGACAAGACAACTATGTGTGTATCGGGACTCACGAACGCGACTGTACAGCTTCAGGAACGTGACGATAATAACAGAGAGGAAATTTTTCAGCAAAATAAAGAAATTTACCAAACTGAAACTAGAAAAATACAGAAACAAGCAGGATGCATATGCAAAGATTTGGTAAGGTCTTTCTGCTACGTTAAGTGTACATTTACCGGTAAATAAATCATCTTACTAGTTTTTTGTTTCCGTCGGATTAATCGTGATTTCGGACTATTCAGTCACCCCTTCACACCATATAGCCCGGATAATCGGGCTATTTCTGTATACATATAATACAGTAATCTTTTTACTATTCGGACGCCCATTATTCGGATCCCTCCCTATTCGGACATCGTGGGCTGTCCTCCCCCCAAAATGCCCAAAAATCCAAAAAAATCTGATTTTTTTGGACCGCGTCAGTTTGAATTTCCCGCGCGCGTCGATAGGCTGTTTTTTTGTGCTTCGCGCCTCTCTGTCGGTCCCATTTCCCGCTCTATTCCTGCCTCGTAAACACGCTCTGACAATGGCGGCCGAAGTGATTGCTTTTGTGGTGATACCCTACATCCTGCAGGGCTTGATGCTGCTCTTCACCTTGTTCATCATGTGTGTGATGATGGCCCTGCCACCTGAGAAGAGGAAGAAAGTGGTTCTGACTCTGGAGAAGAAGAGGGAGGTATTGGAGAAGGTGGACGCCGAGTGGCCGACATCACGGATTCGTCGTGAATTCAACCTCCCTCGCTCCACCATGTTTGGTATCAAGAAGTCCCGAGACAAGCTACAGCAGTACACGGCTGATTTCGCTTTGAAGACCAAACGAAACGTGGAGAGGAAGGTGCTGTTTACTCCTAAGTATGCTGAGATTGAATAAATTCTCCAGGACTCGTCACTAAACCACACGGGAATTTACTGTTATGTACAGTGCAGTGAAGTGATGTGATGCAAGGTATGCGAAAGAAAATGTTGTGGAAAGTGTTTGTGAGAAGTGCTGGTGAGTGTAAAATGCACCGGAAGTGCTAGGTTGTGTCAGGTGCAAAGTCTTACTGTCAGAGTCTGAGATGATCAAGCGTGTTATACATCAGGATGGCTGCAACATTCTGGTAAGTACCCTAACTTCATCAAAATTCCTTGTTTTGTTCTTTCCATATAATTAATCTCATGCATAAACTGTGTGAAAGATGATTTCCATAATGATTTTCATGTCTAACCTGTTTTCATGATGCTGTAAATGGGTTAAAAAATTACCCTAAATGTTAATCATAATTTCCTGCTTTCAATTTAATTTTTCCATGCATGGTTTTTAAGTGCACCAGCTATGAAAAAGGTGAATGCCTTTGATTTGTGTGCAAGATGATTACCATAAAGATTTTCATGTCTAACCTGTTTTCATCATGCTGTAAATGTGTTAAAAAATTACCTTAAATGTTAATCATAATTTCCTGCTTTCAATTTAATTTTTTCATGCATGGTTTTTAAGTGCACCAGCTATGAAAAAGGTGAATGCCAGTGAATTTCATGTCCGGTCATAACCTAACCATTTTGTTAATCATAATTTCCTGCTTTTAATTTAATTTTTTCATGCATGGTTACCACTAGTATTGAAGTGCACCATCTGTGAAAAAGGTGAATGCCAATGATTTTCATGTCCTGTACCTAAACAAAGCTGCCAACTCAGTGAACAGCTGAGCCTAACTTACCTCAGATTCATTCTTTTTGGGTAAAATTTAAATTAATTCATGCTTTGTGTTAATTATTTTAGTGCACTAGCTGTGAAAAAGGTGAATGCCAGTGAATTTCATGTCCGGTCATAACCTAACCTAACCTAACCTAACCATTTTGTTAATCATAATTACCTGCTTTTAATTTAATTTTTTCATGCATGGTTACCACTAGTATTGAAGTGCACCAGCTGTAAAAAAGGTGAATGCCAATGAATTTCAGGTCCTGTACCTAAACAAAACTGCCAACTCAGTGAACAGCTGAGCCTGACTTACCTCACATTCATTCTTTTTGGGTAAAATTTAAATTAATTCATGCTTTGTGTTAATTATTTTAGTGCACTAGCTGTGAAAAAGGTGAATGCCAGTGAATTTCATGTCCGGTCATAACCTAACCTAACCTAACCATTTTTCTGGTAACAGTTTACATCATTTACTGTATTTGATGCTTTGTATCCAATAATTTAATGCATAAAATGTGAGAAAAGGTGATTTCCATGTCTGATACTTACTTATACAGTAAACCCTTCGTAAGCCGAACTATATGGGGCTCTACCCTGGTTCGAATTACCGATTTTTCCGGCTTACCTAATTTTCACCCCCCCCAAATTGCTAAATTACCGAATTTTCACCCCCCAAAATTGCTAAGACAATACCTATTACTTGTCCTTTCAACACTAAATTAAAGAAGCCTATATAAATAAGTTATGACAAAAACAATTTAGTGCATTTAATATACATTTAACTCCTTCAGTGTTGGGTGTATTTTTATTTTGTTCTTGCTGCCACCAGACAATTTTAGTCAGTGTGGGTTGGATCTGTGGAAGTGCACGGGGTTGGTACAGCCTTAGTTAGCCCCTTCAGTATGTGAGTCCAGTCCTGAGTGCCATAAAATCGGCTGGAGGAAGCGTAAATAAAGTAGAAATAGACGTCACAGTACTGAAGTGGTTAATTGGTAGAAAATCATTCACAAAGGCAGTACAGACCGTTGGTAGTGTGTGTTGGAGATGGATTTTCACCCCCCCAAATTGCAATAACAATACTTATTACTTGTCTTCTTAACACTAAAGTAAAGGGGCATATACAGAGCATAAATTAATAAAGAAAGACAAAAAAGAAAGAATTCAGTGCACATAATTTGCCTTTCGTCAGAGGAGGAAGATTCGTCGGGAGTTTGTTTTGTTTTGGAGACGGAAGTGGTGGAGGTGGTTGAGTTCACACTTAAATGTAAATTCTAAAAAGTACCCAGTATTTATTTCACTCTACATTAAGAACTAAACTTAAATGTAATCACTGTAATAGACTGCAGCGTAACACCTTTCGTTAGAGGCAGTAAATTCTTCGGCAGTTTGTTTTGTTTTGGAGACGGAGGTGGTGGAGGTGGTTGAGTTCACACTTTAACGTAAATTCTAAACAGTACCCAGTATTTATTTCACTCTATATTAAGAACTAAACTTAAATGTTATCACTGTAATAGACTGCAGTGTAACACCTTTCATTACAGGCAGTAGATTTGTCGGCAGTTTGTTTTGTTTTGGAGACGGAGTTGGTGGAGGTGGGTGAGTTCACTATCTATCTATCTATTGCCAGATGCCTCAATCCCAAACGGGGTGGCCACAAACAAATCGCCTCCATGTCACTCTGTCCCCTGCCATTTCACTACCACGCTCCCAACTCACACCCCCCTCTCTCATATACCTCTCCACTCCATCCCTCCATCTCATCCTCGGCCTCCCCCTCCCTCTCGCCCCCTCCACCTCACTCACATACACTCTCCTCGTCAGTCTTTCACTCTCCATCCTCTCCACATGCCCAAACCACCTCAACATGTTTCTCCTAACGCTTCCCATCACGTCCTCAACCACACCACAACGCTCCTTCACTTCCTCATTTGTTAGTCTGTCTCTCCATGTGACTCTACATGCTCCTCCCAAATAACTCATTTCCACTGCTCTCACTCTTGACTTGTCCTTCCAACAGGGTCCAAGCTTCACTTCCATATGTTACAATTGGTATCACAATACTGTCATGTAACAACTTTTTCACTTCCATGCTCACCTCCCTGTTTCTTATCACTGCTTTTAACGAACCAGCAACCTTCCTTCCCTGCTGCACCCTTTCGAGCACTTTACCCTCCAGACTTCCATCCTTACTCATCACACTGCCCAAGTACTTAGATTCACTCACATTCTCCATATCCTTCCCATCCAACCTCACTGTACATTCACCGGCTTCACTTCTCTCGAAGACCATCACTTTACTCTTCCCTACATTCACCTTTAGATTCCGTTTCTTACACACTCTCCCAAACTCATCTACCAAGCCTTGCAGCTCCCCTTCGTCTTCGCTCAACAACACAGTATCATCTGCAAACAACAGTACAGGGAGTTTCCAAACACTGCCCTTTCTCACTAGGGCCGCTCCAACATCCACTGCCCAACCTTGTATCTCTTTTATAACCCCATCCATGTACAGATTGAACAGCCATGGAGACATGACACATCCTTGTTTCAATCCAACCTTCAAATGGAAAGATTCACTCAGTTTGCTATCCACACGCACTGCAGCCTTAGCACCCTCATACATACTCTTCACTGCCTTCAACAACTTCCCATCCACTCCATATATTCTTAATACCTTCCACAAACCTTGTCTATCCACCCTGTCATATGCATTCTCCAGATCCATGAAGGCTGCATACAACTTCTTGCCCTTCTCTAGAAACTTTTCCACTAAAGTTCTAAGAATGAATATCTGGTCTACACAGCCTCTTCCCTTCCTAAAACCTCCTTGTTCTTCTCCGACTAATTCCTCTTTAATTTCCCTAACTCTGTCAATAAGTATCCTACCATATACTTTTCCTCTTACACTGAGAAGGCAAATGCCCCTATGATTACCACACACTGCTTTTTCCCCTTTTCCCTTGTATAGAGGAATAATTATACCTTACTTCCAATCGTCCGGGACTCTACCCTCCTCCCAAGCCAGTCTGCACACCTTCCACATCCATTCTATTACTATCTTTCCCCCATGCTTCAGCATTTCACCACACACTCCATCAATTCCTGGGGCTTTCCCCATTTTAACTTTCTTCATTGCTTCCACCACTTCCATCCTTGTGATTTCTTCCTCTCTTCTCACAGCCCTCCTTCTCCCTGCCATTACCCAGCCACTTATACTTGCATTACCTCCATTCTCTATGTTCAACAGTTCATTAAAGTGTTCTCTCCATCTGTTTACTTTATCTCACTTCTCCACTAATAATCTACCATTTTTATCTTTCACACCCCCACTGACTTCGTTGGCACCCTGTCTAGCTCTCTTTACCTCCTTCCAGAACATTTTCTTACATTCCCTCCACTTTGCACTCAGATTCCTTCCAAATTCCTCATACACTCTCTTCTTACTCTCTCTTACTAATCTTTTCACCTCTCTGCTCCCCACTACATATAACTCTCTCGTCCGTCTCTCAGCTTCTCCGACGCCCCTGTTCCTCATCCACTCATTATATGCTTTCTTCTTTTGTACTACAGCCTCTCTCACCTCTTCAGTCCACCATGCTGTTCCCTGAACCCCCTTTCGTCTTCTCTTCACCCCACACACCACCTCACATGCTGGACAGATTTCTTCTGTGAATACCTTGCACACACCTTCCACGTCCTCCATTTGCTCCAATCTATATTTACCCAATCGCTCCTTCACTTCCCTTTTATATTCAGTCTTTATTCCATCCTCTTGTAACTTTTCTACCCTCCTTGTATCAAATACTTCCTCCTGTCCTTCCCTTCTTCTCTTCCTCCATCTTGTTTGGATTCTGATTCTGGCCACCACCAAGTAGTGGTCAGAAAGTCCACTCCCCTAGCCTCTATATACTCTTGCATCCATTACACATCATCTTATCCTTTCATCCACACACACATAGTCAGTCATTGCCTTCCGTTCATTCATTCCACCGTCCTCTCTTCTCACCACTCGCCATGTATACCTATGGATCATTTTGTGCCTGAAGAGGGTATTAGCTACCACAAACCCCCTCCCAGCACAAATGTCCACTAAAGCACTGCCATTCTCATCCATCTCTGCGGCACACCCCACTCACCAACCACTCCATCCACCTTCTCATTCCTTGCTTTTCCATTCATATCTCCAATCAGAAACACTCTCTCATTCCTTTCAAACTTTTCCAAGCAGGCTTCCACATTTGTCCAAAACTCTTCTCTCACTCTGCTTACACGATCTTGCGTTGGCGCATACACGCACTAAATTGCCCACATTTGTAGTCCAACTTTCACTTTTACCCACACTACCCTTGACCCAACTGATCCATACTCTCTTACATTCTCCATCCATCTGTTGCTCACAGCAATACACACTCCCTCTTTCGCCCTCTCATTCACACCCACTCCCTCGCATATACCCCATCCACACAGCAATACACACTCCCTCTATCGCCCTCTCATTCACACCCACTCCCGCGCATATACCCCATCCATACTCCCATTCTCTCACACTGTCACCTCGCCATTTAGTTTCAGTTATTCCACATATATCCACTTTCACACTCTGAAGCACCTGTACAATCTTTCTCTCTTTCACCTCATCATTCATACTCCTAGCATTCCAGTTTGCAATCTTTACCATGTCCTTTGTCCGGTCCTTTTTCGTCAACTTTTCAGTCCTGGTCCGAGGCTTCGTGTTCATTTTTTTAGTTAGTTGTTTTTATGGAGTGGGGCACTAACCCACCACCAACCCTTTTAGTTGCCTCTTACGACAAGCAGGGATACTGTGGGAGAATTCTTGAAGAACCCCCTACCCTATCACAGCGTACTATATTAGAGCTCATTTGCATTGTCATGAAATGTATTCTAAGATGCCATCTTCGAACACATTTGCGTTGGTATCAGATGTATTTTAAAATGATATCAAAATGCATCTACATTGGCAGTGTCATCAAATGTGTTCCAAAATTGTCATCTTAGAATGCATTTGCATTGTCATCAGATGCATTCTGAGATTGTCGTCTTAAATGGTATTTGCATTTGCATTAAATGTTTTAAGATTGTCATCTTAGAACCCATTTGCAGTTCTCAACTGTATTCTAAGACGATGTTACCTTGGAACGTATTTGCATTGTCATCAAATTGATGTCATGTTAGAACGCACTTGCATCGGCACTCTTGAAATACATTCTAAGATAAACATAGAACACATTTGCACTGGCAGAGAAGAAAAACTAGCTGATAGAAATGAAGCATTTATTTTAGGCTTTTTGACAGAATTACTGTGCTTGTAATTTCTGTTTCTTTACTGCATTATCTGCAAAACAGCTGAGTGGTGAGTGAGGGGTAGTTACGGCGGCCAAGTGAGGAGTAATTGGTTAGGTTTAAGCCACGGAACGCATCCACAGCTGTGAGCAAAGGAGTCATGATAACTGTACTGTAGAACACTTCTTTCCAGATTATCTGTTCACCAATAAATGCTCAAGATTTATATATATTACTTTAGTTAATTTTTCTGTTTGATGAATAAAATACTGTCTATCTATCTATCTATCTATTGCCAGACGCCTCAATCCCGAACGGGGTGGCCACAAACAAATTGCCTCCATGTCACTCTGTCCCCTGCCATTTCACTACCACGCTCCCAACTCACACCCCCCTCTCTCATATACCTCTCCACTCCATCCCTCCATCTCATCCTCGGCCTCCCCCTCCCTCTCGCCCCCTCCACCTCACTCACATACACTCTCCTCGTCAATCTTTCACTCTCCATCCTCTCCACATGCCCAAACCACCTTAACGTGTTTCTCCTAACGCTTCCCATCACATCCTCAACCACACCACAACGCTCCTTCACTTCCTCATTTGTTAGTCTGTCTCTCCATGTGACTCCACATGCTCCTCTCAAATAACTCATTTCCACTGCTCTCACTCTTGACTTCTGTCCTTCCAACAGGGTCCAAGCTTCACTTCCATACTGTAATGAAAGATATTTAAAACAGACCATGTGCACTTTGTACTACCGCAAGACACTGCAACCATGTGTGTTGCGTCAGTTGGGTGTGTTTTAGGTTATTTCAATGGAAAAATGTTAGTGTGGCCCTGGATACGAGTGGTATTGTATAAACTGCAGTGATATAGCCTATGTATGAGTATATACAGCAATATTAGAAACCCGGGAAAAATTGGTAACCAGGAAGGTAAATTCCCCAAGCTTCACGCTTATCTGGGATTGTACTGTATTATGTTGGTCAAGAGTTTATAGATCTCTCTAACTACAGTAAAACCTCGATATAATAGACCTCAGTAGACCGAAATTCACTTTTATTGGAATCGAGGAGCTACCGGACTAAATTCCTATATATAGGAAAAAGTCTGATAAAGCCAGAAACAGTCGAGACTGCCTGACCACTTCGGCTATGTTCACAACAAAATGATAAATAAAAGACATGTTTATCAGTGTACAGTATAGTATTATTATATATACAGTATTATACCATTTAATTATTGTAGTGAAGGTATAATACAGTACAGTACTGCAATGGTAGTGAAAATAGTGTAAAAACTGTTGGTGACATACGGACTAATATCTGATACATTGGAAAAAGTCCGGGTTAGCAGGGGAGAGTCCGAATGTTGCCTTTATCTGAATTTCGCTTTTCTTGGAAGGGCTTGGGACCCAATTGGACTGTTATAGTGAGGTCTTACTGTATATTGCTAATGTGTTTTTCAGGTGACAAACTGTCCTGGACCAGCACTTCCAAATCTTTCTCTTTTCTCGCATTTGTGATTGGTTAATTACCCATCAAATAAATCAGTGATGGCCTCTTGGTACTTTTTCCCAGTTCCAATTTTTACATTTTTTTTTTCATTGAATTTCATTTCCCACATCCAACTCCAATCTTGTATCCCATCCAGATCCTCCTGGAGTATTTTACAGTCTTCCTCAATTTCTGCTTTCCTCAAGATCTTTGAATCATCAGCAAACAGACTTGCATAACTGTTCATTCAATCTACCATATCATTTACGTAAATGTGGAACATTACTGGCGCTAAGACCGAGCCCTATGGAACTCCACTTGTTACTTCCCTCCATCCAGACATCCTGTCCTTTATTGCTGTCCTCATTTGTCAGTCTCTCAAAAAGTCTCTCGTCCACTCCAGGAGGTTTCCCCTCAGTCCTCCTGTATGCTCCAATTTTCACAATAGTCGCTTATGGGGTACCTTGTCGAAGGCCTTCTCCAAATCTAAATACACACAATCCACCCAACCGTCTCTCTCCTGTACCACATCAATTGCTCTTGAGTAAAAGCTCAACAAGTTGGCAACACATGACCTTCCACTTCTGAATCCAAACTGACTTTCACCCAAAATGTTCATCCCTTCCAGATATTTTATTCATCTATCTTTCAGGATTCTCTTGCACAATTTTGCGACCATGCTGGTCAGGGACGCTGGTCTATAATTCAGGGGTTCTCCCTTGTTTCCTCCTTATAAATTGGTACCACATTTGCCCTCTTCCATTCCTGAGGCACTCTCCTCTCTTCCTGAGAACACACAATTAAACTGTGAATCTTATCAGTCATTTATTCTTTGCATTCCTTCAGTACCCAATTGACATGTAGAGGTGTATGGTATGTAGGAGGACGGCTGGGCCTTGATAGCAGGCTGTAAAGCCTATGCCCAGAGTCGGACACATAAAAAAAATATATATAAAAAAATTAGAAATTCCATCCGGTCCTGGGGCTTTCTTTACATCTTGAGTTTCCAGTAATTTATACACTTCCTGCACTTCCACTTTTATGTCTTTTATCACTACATTTCTAGTCACTCTCTCCCCCTCTACAAAATCCCTTTCTTTAGTGAAAACCGATTGGAAACATTTGTTCATTATTTCAGCTTGCATTGCCGCATCTTTATAGACCTCTCCTTCTACTTTCAGTTTGGTGATTCCTTCCTTTTGTTTCAATTTGCCATTGACAAATATATAAAACAATTTGGGTTCTTCCTTACATTTCTCAATTATACCTTTTTCAGAGTTCTTTCCTTTCTCTCTACGTATTCTTGTATATTCATTTCTAATTCTTTTATATTCTTCCTTTGTCCTGTTATTACCCCTCTTTCTCCAGTTGTTCCATGCAATGTCCCTCTCTTTTTTTTTTTTGCTATCATACACTTTTTGTTAGTGCATATTGTTGTTAGTGTGTATGCACGCACACACACCTGCTAAGTCACGAGTGATGACGTCATCGGAAGGTTCCTGTGGTATGCAGCCGGGGACCTTGGGCAGTTCACGTTGTGAGGCCGGTGAGTGTGGTTTGCCTAGTCTGACACTGGTAGCAGAGCGTAGTTCGAAAAATGGCGTCGTGTTCGACAGTGGCCTCCAAAACTTGAAAATGATTCTGCTTATGAGAGCTGAAAAAAGACATCGACTTTTGGTGCGAACTGACGGACTTGGCTAAAGAAAAACAAGCCATAGCTATTCACCTGTCATTGTCTGGAAGAGTGAGGGTGGCGTCTTCGGAGATTGATGCTGTTGTTCTGAAGCAGAAGGATGGTGTTCAGACCTTGCTGAAAAAATTAGACGGTTTATTTCTTGTGGACAAAGGACGTCGACAGTTTGCAGCATTTTATGAGTTGTACAGCTTCAGAAGAGCCGGTGATATGAACATTCGTGAGTTCGTGACAGAATTTGAGCATGTTTATTTCAAATTTACTAAGCAGGACATGGCACTGCCAAATTCTGTGATGGCTTTTATGCTCTTAGCTGCATGCAAACTTTCAGACAGTGAGCAACAACTAGTGATGTCCGCGATAACTGAGGTGACATACGAAAACATGAAATCTGCCCTGAATCGTATTTTTGCTGGTGAAATTGGCAGGCAGAATGAGGCATCGGTGTCCGCCCGGGAGGTGAAAGGCGAACCAGTATTTTGGAGTGACGACGTTGAGGGTGAGGAAACGTTTTATGCTAGAGGTACTCGACGAGAACGGAGAATGTTGCGGGGTGGTGCAGTACGTGATCGACGTCGTGGTAGTGGCCGATGTTCAACCGTATCTGCAAGAATTCCCCAACGCTCATCCACCGGCAGGAGGCAGAACCCATTTGGGTCTGACGGAAAGGTATCGAGGTGTTTCGTATGTAGTTCTAGATTTCATTGGGCATGTGACTGTCCGAATGTAGACGAAAACGATGGCAGACGAGAAGAAAATTCTGAAACAGTGCACCTGTCGTTATTTATGGGCTATATGGATGATGTCGCTAGTAGAGGTAAGTTACAGACTCTAGTAGAAGTATCTAAGGGATGTGCTTTTCTAGACACAGGGTGTTCTACAACTGTATGTGGAGTTGAATGGATCAATTGCTATCTAAGTGAGCTCACTGATTACGAACGTGAAGCTATAAGAGAAGAAGCATCATCCTCAACGTTTACTTTTGCTGATGGTGTCACAGTTTCTTCCCTCAAACGTGTTGCTCTGCCCTGCTACATTGGAAATATGCATGCAACCGTTGTGACTGATGTTGTGGACTGCAATATTCCCTTACTGTTGAGTAGATGTTCCATGAAAAAAGCAAAAATGTTGATTAACTTTGGAAGTGACCAGGTCAAAATTTGTGGAACTATCATTGATTTGAAGTCCTCATCTTCAGGCCATTACTGCTTCCAATTTCTTTATGACTAGGTCGTGAATTTTGTGAAACAATCATGTTGGCATCTCTTGGGGGTGATGTAGAAAAAACCGCTTTGAAGCTTCACAGGGAATTTGGACACCCAACATCGGCAAAACTAATTGAACTGATCACAGATGCGGGAATTAAAAGTTCAAAACTGGAACAGGCTGTCAAGGCTGTATCTGATGCTTGTACAGTCTGTTGCAGATTTAAGAAAGCCAAGCCCCGACCCGTAGTCAGTTTGCCCATGGCGTCTAAGTTTAACGAAGCCATAGCCATGGATTTAAAAGCTTGGGGAAGGCATTATTTCTTATGTTGATTTGGCGGCCAGGTATTGTAATGTGATAGTAATCGCAGATAAGTGTGCGCCCACCATTGTCAAAGGAATATTTTGGAGCTGGATTGTTGTGTTTGGCGCATCTAGAGAAATTCTTACGGACAATGACTGTGAATTCAACAATGCGGAAATGCGAGCATTGGGAGAGGCCTTCAATATCAAGATCATGATGACGTCTGCAGAGAGTCCTTGGAGCAACAGAGTCTGTGAGCATCAAAATGCAGTCATTGGTGACTTTGTTAGGAAGATAATGGCTGATAGTCAGTGTGAATTGGATGTGGCCTTGGCATGGGCAGTATCAGCAAGAAATGCTCTCACCAACTACGCAGGCTTTTCTCCTAACCAACTTGTTCTTGGTCAAAACCCTGGCCTGCCTAATGTGTACGCAAATGATCCTCCAGCCTTGGAACGTTCATCACCATCGAAAATTGTGAGAGACAACTTAAATGCTCTTCATTTAGCTAGACAAGAGTTTATAAAGACCGAATCAGATGAACGTTTGGCTAGGGCTCTGCGGCACAACGTACGTTCGAGTGACTTAAATGACGTCCGAAATGGAGATGAAGTCTTCTACAAAAGAATTGACAGTCATGAGTGGCACGGTTCCGGAATTGTAATAGGCAGAGATGGGAAACAAATTCTGGTGAGACACGGCGGTGTCTACGTGCAAGTGCACGTATGTCGTCTAGCGCGTGCGCCAGAGCAAGATACTACAGTTGAAAGTGGTGTCAGCAGTGATAAGAACAATGTTGTCCAGGAGAAGCCTAATGACGATCCTCCGCAAGTGTTGAATGACTATCCACCAGATGACGAGTCGGAAGATGGTGTGGTTCCAATTGATGAGCCTCCCTCAGTTTCTATTCCGATTAATCAGCCTCCCAAAGTTTCTGCTGGTCAGCGTATAAAGGGAATACATTCAGAAAGTGGAGAGTTGGTGTCTTGAAGGATTATGAGTCGGGCAGATAAAGCCACTGGAAAGTACAAACACTGCTGTAATTTGAAGAGGGACTCTGACGGCAGCATTGATTGGATAGATTTGGAGAAGGATCTTAGCGAATGGGAAGTGGTTGATGATAACGCAGAAATGCTTGTTCTTTTCAACTCTGAGGCCGTATTATGCGCTAAGGAAAATGAAATTACAAACTGGCAGAATAATGTGTATGAGGAATTAGATGATGTTGGGCAAGGTGCCATAACGGTTCGATGGGTTGTGACGGAAAAACTGAAAAATGGGAAGCCTATTGTTAAGGCCCGCTTAGTCGCCAGAGGATTTGAGGAAGACACAGTGGATCTCCGAAAAGACTTGCCTACTTGTTCAAAAGAAGCAGTGCGTTTGGCACTTTCTTTGGCCTCCACCAACCAGTGGGATTGCCACACCATGGACGTGAAAGCTGCCTACTTGCAAGGTAACGACATTGAGAGAGGTGTTCATTTACGTCCTCTGCCTGATTGCAAATGGTAAGTTATGGAGACTAAAGAAAACTGTTTACGGCCTTTGTGATGCTGCTAGGCATTGGTATCTGCACGTAAAAGATCATTTGTTGAGTCTCGGAGCTAAAGTGTCATCACTGGATTCAGCGCTGTTCTCTTGGAGCAATGGTGGCAAAGTCGAAGGCATTGTATGCATCTACGTTGACGACTTCCTTTGGGCTGGTACACATGAGTTCGAACAGCGAGTGATAAACCGTTTGCGTCAAATATTCCTCATCGGCTGTTCAGAATCAAAAGCCTTCAAATACGTTGGTCTCAATGTCATCTCCACCATCAGTGGCAGCATAACGCTTGACGAATTCCAGTACGTTTCATCTTTGAAACCAGTCACGCTGAGTAAACATCGTGCAGCAGTAAAATCAGGGGAGCTGTCCGAGTCTGAGGAAACGGAGTACCGAGCATTAATTAGGCAACTCAACTGGATTGCCACACACACTCGGCCAGATATTGCCTTTGATGTGTGTGAGTTGAGTGTGAATAGCAACCGAGCTACCGTAGCGGATTTGCTTAGACTCAGTGAGGTGATCTCAAGGGTGAAGACTGACAACATGAAGCTATACATTCCAAGAATGGGGCCGATCGAGGACTGTCATATAGAGTGCTTTTCGGATGCCTCATTTGCCAACCTTGTAGGCAATGGATCTCAAGGAAGTTTTGTGATCTTCCTACGAGATGCTAGTGAGGCAAGATGTCCTATATTCTGGCAGACAAGAAAGATCAGGAGGGTTGTCAAATCTACCTTATCTGCTGAGGCGTTGGTGCTGCTTGAATGTGCTGAGACTGCTGTATATCTCTGCAACATATTGCGTGAGGTTTCTGGATGTGGAAAGATCAAAATAAAGTGTTTCGTCGACAACAAGAGTCTAGTGGACGCCCTTTACTCCTGTAGGAGCATAGAAGACAGGAGATTGCGCATTGATATTTCTGTATTACAAGACATGTTGGAGCGAGGGGAGATTGATGAAGTATCTTGGGTGGATACATCACAACAACTGGCTGATTGTCTCACCAAGAAAGGTGCCTCGACCGAGCGGCTGCATGCTGCAGTCAGCCAAGACTAGAAAGTTTATAATGCTTCAAGAGACATCACATATCGGTATGTGGCCACAGACTGGGTCTTGATAGTAATTAAACAAAAGTGTATGTATTGGATACATAGTGTGTATCGGGTGTTGATGGTACTCACACAAAAGTCTATGTATTGGATACAGTGGGGCCCCTTGGATAGCGACCGTATTAGTCCACCAAAATGGAAGCTATCCATGAAATCGCTACCTGAGGGGCAAACTTCGTACCTAAAAAAATTAATACAGTTCTGGACTCCTTCAGCTATACCCCTAATTTCCTCCATTACCCATCAGTATCACGTCATATTTCTTCAGTACAGTACTGTAATAAGATAAACGTATACAAGATACAGTATTCAAAAAATTATCTTTTTCTTTTCCTCCATACAGTATTGTTTCTTTGGCTTGCCACGCATGTATTGTCTGGCCTTTTCGGTCACTTTTACATTACCAGCACTTCCTGTTATTTCCCTGGGGCACCACCACCACTTGGGCCAGCCCCCGATGTTGAAACCATGATATTAGAACACTCAGTAGCCAGACAATAAATGGAAGGTCAGAAAAAACTTTAACAATGGTGAGAGACTGTGACAAGTTGAATGGAAGCGCAGTGTGTGGATAAACAAACAATCTTCTTCTTCTTCTTGGGGTAACTCCGGGGAGGTTCACCTTCCACCCGTCAGTATCGCTTAGATACCGGCATTACCCCAAGAGAAAAAGAAAGGTAAAGGAAAAATTTAAAACTGTATAATTTGGTAGAAGAGGATAGTTGGAGATTAGTTATAAGAAAAGCTTAAGATACATACTTTCACATGGGTCAATGAACTACAGTCCTGACTCCTTCAGGTATATCCCTAATTTCCTCCATTAACCATTAATATCACGTCATATTTCTTCAGTAATAAGATAGTGTATTACATATTCAAAGAAGATTAACAAACTTACTTTTAATTCGTTTTGAGTGCCACTTAGAGGCCGGTCCTGCAGTGGACCTCAATGGCTGATGACGACGATATTGTTATCAATTGTAGTTACCGTACCGTGGCAGCCTGCTAGAGCCGCTAAAAAATAAATACCTGTACTACACTCCAACGAAACCCTAAATTCCTACTGTGAACACTAATAAAATAAACTTACTTAACATGCAAATGGATAAACAAACACTAATAAAATAAACTTACTTAACATGCAAATGGATAAACAAACTTTTAAATCATTTTTGCTGTTTATTGTTGAAATTACTGTCGTGCTTGGTGGTTATTGTACCGCAGCAACCTAGCGACAATGGTCCTGACTCTGTTCACTCTCCATCTCTCATCCCTGCTAGAGCTGCTAAAATATAAATACCTGTACTACACTCCAACGAAACCCTAAATTCCTACTGTGAACACTAATAAAATAAACTTAACATGCAAATGGATAAACAACTTTTAAATCATTTTTGCTATTTTTTGTTGAAATTACTGTCGTGCTTGGTGGTTATTGTACCACAGCAACCTAGCGACCTCGGACCTTACTCTGCTCACTCTCCATCTCTCATCCCTCATCTTTCTCTTGTCCCTCACGTTGTAACACATGCAAACAAACTTCATTCTCAATGCAATGGGCCTCTGCTTCCTCATCTTCCCAACCATCACATAGGTCCTCCTCGAGCTGAACAGGGGGCATGTCGACATCGTCCTTTTCGTCTGACGAGACATTCAAAAGTGCTTGTCTCTGTGCCTCACACTATATTGTTTCTTTGGCTTGCCACGCATGTATTCTTTGGCATTTTTTGTCACTTTTACACTACCTGCACTTTCTGTTTTTTTTTCCCTGGGCCACCGCCACCACTTGGGCCAGCCTCCGAAGTTGAAGCCATGATAACGGAGCACTCAGTCCCCAGACAATAAATGGAAGGTCACAAAAAACTTTAACAATGGAGAGACTGAGGGCATAATGAACGCACGGCTCATGGATGGGCAATGGGTCAATGAATTGACTGAGGATAGACTTGCACTCACTGTCTGTGTTACCAGGGTCCGACCTTGGCAACTCTGCCCATCCACACGCTACAAATGAAGATCGGCTCCCATGCACCATCAGCTTTCAGATCAGATCAGATGATATTCGCCCAGTATTGCTTTTGAATCAGGTTCCGACCCTGGCAACTCTGCCCACCTGCTAGCTACGTGTTAAATGCCTAGAGGATTTTCGCTAACTGTGCACTATCAGCATGAGGATAGACTCGCACTCACTGTCAGTGTTACCAGGGTCCGACTTTGACAACCCTGCCCATCACCCGCTACAAATGAAGGTCGGCTTCCATACACCATCAGCATTCAGATCAGATCAGATGATATTCGCCCAGTATTGCTTTTGAATCAGGTTCCGACCTTGGCAACTCTGCCCACCTGCTCGCTACGTGGTAAATGCCTAGCGGATTTTCGCTAACTGTGCAGCATTAATCGCTATGAGATAGTTTCTTTCCTGTCGCTACCCGTGGATTCACAAAAAAAAAAAACGCTACCTGAGGGGCCCCTCTGTACATAGTGTGTATCAGACGCAAATAGACCATCCAGCTTCGTCCTTGGAATCTTTTGTCAAATTAAGAAGAGAGGACGAGAGTGTTAGTGCATGTTGTTGTTAGTGTGTGTGTGTGCACGTGCACACACCTGCTAAGTCACGAGTGATGATGTCATCAGAAGGTTCCTGCGGTATGCAACCGGGGACCTTGGGCAGTTCACATTGTGAGGCCGGTGAGTGTGGTTTGCCTAGTCTGACACTTTCTGTTAAACCACTCCTTTTTCCTGTTTTCTTTCCCACTTACTTGTGGCACATATTTTTCCACTTCCAAGTTATAGAGGTCTAGAAAGATATCCCACTTCTTCTGTATCTCTTTTGTTTCTCTGAATTTTCTCCAGGCTGCATTTTCAAAAAATTTTCTCAGTCCTGTAAAGTTTGCTTTCCCAAAGTTGTTACTTCCCCGCCTATAAAGCTTATCTCTTGGCATCACTTTCCCTGTTATTACATGGAACTCAGTGACCACATGATCACTTTTCCCAGTAGAACACCAATATTTCAAAGATTCAATTATGTCAGGTTCTTTGGTTAGCAGTAAATCTAATCTTGTTGGTGTGTTGTCACCTCGGAATCGTGTCTCATCTTTGATCCATTGGGTCATTACATTATTCATTGCTATATTTAACAGTATAGTGCCCCATGAATATTCACTGCCTCCTGAGTACCATTCCTCCCAGTTTACCTATTTACTGTTAAAATCGCCCATTAGAATTATATTGTTGCTTTTCTCAGTCACTTTCTGTAGATAACTAACCATGTCTGACAACATGTAACATTTGCCGGTCAGTCTTCGAACATCAGAAACCTCACAAATGGCATCCCCCAAGGATCTGTTTTGTCCCGTACACTCTTTAACCTATACATGCACGACATACCCACACCCCAGACACCACAGATACACATAGCTTCCTGTGCAGACGACATAACATTTACATGTACACACCAAAATGCAAACACACATGTAGCGGCAGCCACAGCGAGAAGATGTGTCTCAAACCACCTCTCAACAAATCCTAATTAGTTTTCAGAAATTGTCCTGTCTCCAGTCTTGTTCAAAATTTGAAGTATTGCAAGTTATAATCTACCAAAATGTAAAGAACTACTGTTAGTAAGTATACATGAATGTTTTTATAGGAATTTTGGGAACAGCTGTTCAGTTTAGTACTGCAACTGACCTTAAACATGGCCGTCAATGTAAACATTGGGGAACTGGATTTTCCAGGATTTGACAGTGAAACAAATGTAATGGATCTGGTTAAAACGTTGATTATGAGAATTAGTGGACTAGAAAAGAAAGTGGAAGATCTAGTATCAAGAAACATGCCTGAAAATACTATACAGAGTCTGATACAGGCCAATGAGACAGCAAACCAGGAGATCAAGAATTTGAAACGAGAAAATATTGAATTAAGGAGAAAACTAGAAGAGAGTAGTAACAAAACAGAGAAGGTAAGTAGTGTGTTAAAAGAGCAAAAGGCAAAGTGGGCACATGTGGAAGAAGAACAGAAAGAAATGGTCAGTTTAAGGGAAATTATTCAGGAAGAAAGGGAAATAAACAAGAAAAAAATGGAAGAAAATGTAGTGAAAATATTGAAGAAAAAGAGAAAATAGTGAGAGAAACAGTAGAAAGGAGCAGATGTGTGATAATATTTGGAAACAGGGAAGAGGAAGAAAAAGTTAGGTCTGTGAGACTCGAGAGAGACTCAAATCAGGTGAGTCAAATATTGGACAAGATTAATCCAGAAGGAAATAAGTGGGAAAAAGAAATTGAGGAAGTAAGGAGGATAGGGCTATATAAGAAAGGGGAAGCAAGACCAATTCGAGTTAAGATGTCTTCAGAAAGTGTAGTAAATGACATACTTAAGGTGACCTGGAAACTGAGTAAAGAGGCAGGGATGGAAAATATTATTGTAAGAAAAGACTTGAATGAAGAAGAAAGAGAAGTTTTAAAATCTTTGAAGGACCAAGTAAAGGAAAAAAATGACAGGAGGACAGAGGAAGAACGTAAAACTTTTTTTTGGAGCAAGGATGTGAAGAACTAGACGTGAAGGAAACAAAGGGGATGGATATGAATATGAAAAAGAGAAGAACGAGTAAAGATAAAAACAGTGTAGCAAATCTGAGCATCATGTACAGTAATGTAGATGGATTAATATCTAAGAAAGGGGAAATTGGAGACTACTTAAATGAAAATAAACCTGAAATTGTTTGCTTAGTAGAGACTAAATTGCCCCGAGATGTCGATACAAAATTATTTGGCTGGAACAATTATAAGATTTGGAGGAAGGACAGAGAAGGTAAGTTTGGGGGAGGTATAGTGATATTAACCTGTAATGACAGAGTGAAGAATATAGAAATTGAAAATACCAAGGCTGAACTTTTGGGAGTTGTAATAGAGGACAGTTATGGAGAAAAAAATGGATGTAATAGTTTTTTATATGCCCCCCAAAACTAGGGCATGGACAAAGGAAGATTACGCACAGTTAATAAGAGAATCCATCATTAGGCTAAAATGGTTAATTAAGCGAAGAAATAGAATACAGTAATATTAATGGGAGATTTTAACTGTAGAGAAGTTGATTGGGAAAGTATGGATGCTGGGAACAATGAAGAATCATGGGGAAATAAATTAATGGAATTGATGATGGAAAACATGTTAACCCAGTTGATCAAAGAAAACACAAGAATTAGGGGTGTTGATGAACCATCCAGGCTCGACCTAGTATTCACAAAGGACCCAAATGATGTGAGAAAAATAACCTACCATTGCCCCTTTGGTAAAAGTGATCATCTGGTAATTGAGATGGATGTGGTAGGAGTGAGGGAAGGAGAAAGAGATGAAAAACACAGAGAAAATAGATACAATTATGGGAAGGCAGACTTTGCTTCCCTGAGAAACTTTTTCCAAAATGTAGAATGGAGTAAAATGAATATGATCACAAATGTTGATGAGAAATATGAGTTTTTGATAGAAATACTGTATATAAAACAGGAGTTACTAAGTATGTCCCAAAATTTTCTGCAGCCATGGAAAGGAAGAAAGATTGGTTTCACAACAGATGTAGGATGGCACAAGAGGCAAGAAAAAAAGCATGGGATAAAGTGAGAAGAAGGTATAGTGAAAGGGCTTGGGAGGAGTACAAGCAGGTTAGAAATGAATATGTAAGGGTACGGAGAGAAGAGGAAAGGAAATACGAAAAAGATATTGTATCTAACTGTAAAAAAAGAGCCAAAACTATTTTATAGGTTTGTAAATGGCAAAATGAAAGTTAAGGACAGTATAATATGACTGAGGGATGGAGATGAAACATACAAAAGAGAGGAAGACTTGTGTGAAATAATGAACAACAAGCTGCAGTCAGTTTATGTATTGGAAGACGAATTTAGGGAGCCTGAAATGGAACCCAGGCTGACAAGAATGGCTGAAATTACAGTTGACATGAATGAGGTGCTACAGCTGATGAAGGATTTGGATGTGAGAAAAGCAATGGGACCAGATGGTGTGGCTGGCTGGATCCTGAAGGAATGTGCCGACCAGTTAGTGTGGCCAGTTTATGTCATCATCAAGACCTTGCTTGAAAATGGACAGTTACCTAAAGATTGGAAAAGAGCAAGTATTGTGCCAATCTTTAAGGAAGGAGATAGGGAGGATCCACTTAATTATAGACCTGTGTCACTTACTAGTATTGTTTGTAAAATCTGTGAGAAAATTATTAGAAAAAGATGGATAAAGTATTTAGAAGAAAATGAAGTGATAACCCCAAGACAATTTGGTTTTAGGGAAGGAAGATCATGTGTTACTAACCTATTAAGTTTCTACAGTAGGGTAATAGATGTCATACAGGAGAGAGAGGGATGGGCAGACTGTGTCTATCTGGATCTTAAGAAAGCATTTGACAGGGTGCCCTATGGGAGGCTACTCTGAAGCTGAAGACCTTTGGAGGGGTACATGGGAAACTATTAAAGTGGATGGGAGATTATTTGACAGGAAGGCAGATGAGAACAGTAATAAGAGACAAGGTTTCACAGTGGAGAAATGTGACTAGTGAAGTACCCCAGGGCTCTGTCCTGGCCCCAGTAATGTTTCTGATATATGTAAATGATTTGCCAGAGGGTTTGAATAGTTACATGAGTATGTTTACAGATGATGCTAAACTTATGAAACATATTAAATGTATTGATAGTTGTAAAGAACTGCAAGAGGACTTGGACAAACTCCACAGTTAGAGCCAGACTTGAAAAATAGACTTTAATGCCAAGAAGTGTCATGTATTAGAAATGGGAATAAGTGAAAGAAGACCACACTGGACATATAAAATGAGCAATGAGATAATTAGTAAAAGAAAGAATGAGAAAGATTTGGGAGTGATTATTCGGGATGAATTGTCACCAGAAAAGCATATAAACAAAATCACTGGGGGAACTTATAGACTACGGACTAACATGAGAGTGGCATTTAATTATATGGATGAGGAAATGTTGAGGGAGTTGATAGTGACCATGATAAGACCAAGACTAGAGTATGTGGCTGTGGTATGGTCACCTCATCTGAAGAAGCATATTGATAAACTAGAGATGGTTCAACGGTTGGCAGCGAGGATGATACCATGTTTAACCCGTCCAGTCCCGTCCGATTTTTTACCCAGCCTACCCCCAGGTCCCGACCGATTTTCGACTTTTGTTTTTTGGCTGAAACCTTCGCTTTTGGTGAGAAACGTTGATAATTCCTAAAGAAATCGCGATCCTGCGGTTAGAAATGTTGATACAAGTGTCACTCAACTTTATGTTTTCCTTCTTTTTCAGGTTACCTGGCTAAAGATAATGAACTATGGAAGCTTTAACTAATTCAAGCCACTTTAAATTACGTATTTATTTCATTTATTTGGTACGAATTTGTGTAGTACAAGTCTATATTGGTTTTCACACAATAATATAGGCGTTTATAAGCATTGTTCACTCACCCAAAACCCCAGTATATGGCATCTTCCTTTACGACATTACCACCTCATCACTTCTGTTTAGTTCTACCTCTAGCTTCTTTGTTTCTTTGTCCTCCACCTCAGGAATCACTTTCACCATGAATTTCATCGTTGGAGAGACCATGGGGAACATACCTTTACTGGCCAGGTTGCTGCTGACAGGTAAATTGCTCAGTGTGGGTGGGAGGGGGGGGAATAGGGGGTTAGGTGGGGCCAGGCAGTATCCCCACTTAACAGTAGGTAGAGGAAGGTTTCCCACATGTGCCAACCAAGAATCACCCGCGAATGTTGAAAAATGTGCACACAATTGGCCTTGCAATTGAGTGACGTACGATGCATGTTGCTGGGTCTGTCCGGGGAAAAAAGTAGCGACGTGCATCGTACGTCGGTGGGACTCGGCGGGTTAAGGGAACTCACCTACGAGGAGAGATTGAAGGAAATGAAGTTACCAACACTGCACGAGAGAAGAGAAATAGGTGACTTGATCACGATATTTAGAAATGTAAGAGAATTGGAAAGGGTGGATAGAAAGGATCTTTTTGTGTTAGATGTTGGAAGAACAAGAGGTCATGGCTTCAAGTTGAGGAAAAGTAGATGTCTTAATGATCTCAAAAGGTTCAGTTTCCCGAAGAGAAGCATAATTATTTGGAATGACTTAGACGAAGAGGTCGTCCAAGCGAAAAACATTCATGTATTTAAAACTAGATTAGATGAATGTAGATATGGAGACAGGACAACACGAGCTTAGCTCAATTCCTGTATACTACAAATAGGTAAATACATATAGGTAAAATACACACAAAATCCTTGGTGTAACATACAATACATCAGTGTCATTTAAACAGCACATCACAAATATCAGAAATAAATTAACACCAAGACTCAGTGCCTTGAGGTCACTTGCCCATACAACATTTGGACACAAGAAAGAAATCACCGTTACAGTATACAAACAATATATACGTTCAGTGATGAATTATGCAAGCCCTGCTTGGGCTCCTAACCTCACTAAAACACACTATAACACTCTTCAGACCATACAAAACAAGGCCCTAAAAATAATCACAGGCTGCACAGCTGCTACACCTACAGACCACCTACACCTAGAAACCAAAGTCCTCAAAGTCAAGGATCATCTAGACATGAGAGGCACCCAAATTCTCGCTGCAGCCTCCACAAACCCACAACATCCACTACACTACATGGCAGCACATCCACACACACCAAGGAACATCAAAACAACACCCAGCACACGATATCATACACAATCATCTCTCCTCCCCTGCCCACCTCAGATGAGCTTCCAGAAGCATATTTATATTCAAATCATTGCTGGTCCATTCAGTCACTTAAAGACAACTCATAGCTGCATGCACAACCTCCTGATATCCATCCTTCTGAATCGTATCTCCCTTGTGAGGACAGGGTCCACCTGGCCAGGCTGAGATGTGTGCATCATCCAGCCCTTTTAAGTTATCAGAAGAGGCTGGATGACTCCGTCGCTGACGCTTGTCCAGGATGTAACACAGACCCCATACTATTAAGCTCATCATGGAAAACTGTATTGCACACAATCACCTATGCCAACAACACAACATACACTCCTTGAGAGCTCTGTGGAATATCCCAGTCTCGGCCATGGCCTTCCTTAGGGACTCAGGGCTGTTTGGCCAGACTGCCTAGGGAACACCTACTACTACTACTACATATCCTGGTATTCGTCATTCCATGCTCTTGTCTTAGAGGGAACATATACTGCTGCCATATCTCTCTTGCCATTCTCTCCAGTTTCTAATTTCATATTTATCACTTCAGCCCTACCCTCTCTCATTTCCACAGTATCTTCATTTATGTTTTTCTTCACTGCTATCGTCACTCCTCCTCCCATTTTTTCTTTACTGTCTCTTCTCCACAGCTTGTATTTACCATCTCCCAAATGGATATCAATATCCTCTCTTAACTTGGTCTCTACAAAGCATATAACATCTGGTTCATGTACCCTCAAGAAATAATTGATTTCTAACCTTGCCAATATTAAACCATCAACATTAGTATATTCCACTTTCAAACTATTTTTTTTGTTTTTTATTCCCTCTTTTCTCCCTCTCCCCGTCAGTACTGCTTCCTTACTTTCATATCCATCACTCTCCAAAAAAAGGTTTTACATTCCTCCTCTGTCCTCCTGTCATTTTTTTCCTTTACTTGTTCCTTGAAAGATTTTAAAACTTCTCTTTCTTCTTCATTCAAATCTTTTCTTACAATAATATTTTCCATCCCTGTCTCTTTACTGAATTTCCAGGTCACTTTAAGTATATTGTTTACTACACTTTCTGTTGACAATGTAACTCACATTGGTCTTGCTTCCCCTTTCTTATATGGCCCTATCCTCCTTACTTCCTCAATTTCTTTTTTCCACTTGTCTCCTTCGGAATTGATCTTGCCTAATATTTTTCTGACTTGATTCAAGTCTCTCTAGAGTCTCACAGATCTAACCTTTTCTTCCTCCTCCCAGTTTCCAAATATTATCACACATCTGTTCCTTTCTACAGTTTCTCTCACTATATTCTCTCCCTTTTTTTTTTTTTTTTTTTCAATACTTTCACTACTTTTTCTTCCATTTTTTCTTGTTCATTTCGCTTTCTTCCTGAATGATTTCCCTTAAGCTGACCACTTCTTTCTGTTCTTCTTCCACAAGTGTCCACTTTGCCTTTTGCTGTTCTAACACACTACTCACCTTCTCCGTTTTATTATTGCTTTCTCCTAGTTTTCTCCTTAATTCAATATTTTCTCTTTTCAAATTCTCAATCTCCTTGTTCGCTGTCATGTTGGCCTGTTTCAGACTCTGTATAGTGTTTTCAGTATTTTCAGGCATGTTTCTTGATACTAGATCCTCCACTTTCTTTTCTAGTTCACTAATTCTTATAATCAATGTTTTAACTAAATCCATCACATTTGTTTCACTGCCAAATCCTGAAAATTTGGGTCTCTCGATGTTTACATTGTTAGCCATGTTTGAGGTTGGTTACAGTACTAAGCATCTGTTACCGAGATTCCTGTAAACATTCATGTCTACTCACTGACAGTAGCTCTTTACATTTTTGCCAGACTATATTAACTTACAATACCTTAAACTTTAGACAAGACTAAAGGAGACAGGACAAACATAATTCCTGAAAGCTACTTAAAGTTAGCAGCAGTGGTCGAGAGGTGGTCTAGACATGTCTGTTCACTCTGGCTGGTCCGTGTGTGTGCGTGCGTACACACACGCATGCATGCCTCATGCAGAAACAGTAAATTCTCAGTTATCCAACGTAATTCATCCAAGCCCTACACTGGTTAAAGAAAAACACTGGATACTGCACACAACCCCCCAGCGGCTTAATATTTGGCAGTGAGCCGGATATTGTGTTACTGTCTGTCTCGAACGTATCCTAAAAACTTTCCCATTACTAAAATATTAAAATTAACCATAATATACAATAAAATAATGACACAGTACATTAATGTAATACAGCACCAGTTGGCTACCATTTACAAGCTGGTTGGTAGAGGTCACTGCTGGGTATTGCATAGAACCACCTGTTATGTCCCGTTTCAGAGCCAGATGTTGCATAATTTTGCTGGATATTGTTGTAATAGAGGTGATCTTTCACTGGATATTGCTCTAATAGAGGCGATCCAGCAGCGCCAGATATTGTGTTGGGCTGGATATTGCGACAACAGATAATTGAGAGTATGCTGTAATTACTTTATTGTACTGTATTTCAGTGATGGACGAGTGCTTAGTGAGCCATTCATGAAGCTACCATCTCGGCGAGAGCTACCGGATTATTATGGAGTCATCAAGAGGCCTATGGACATTGTTAAGATTATGAGCAAGATTGAAGAGGGTCGGGTGAGTTGGAAGCAGTTCTTTACTGTGATAAGTTAAAATTGGCCATTAGAGGGGGGGGGGAATTCTTGTTCATTGAAAGAAGTAATGGAAAGTTTTCTTTTTTGCATTGTCACTGCATTTAGGGTAGTGCTTGAAGCCCTCTCACGTGACTTCAGAGAGGGACTCCCATGGGAGATGTTGTATGCTGATGATTTGGTGTTGATTGCTGAGAATGAAGGGGAGGCTGAGGAAAGATTTAAGAAGTGGAGAGATGGTATGGGGCACAAGGGCTTAAGGGTAAATGCAGATAAAACAAAAGTGATGATATCTAGGGTTGGTGGCGGTACAATCAGAGGAGAGGGAGAGTGGCCATGTGCAGTTTGCCACATGGGTGTGGGAAGTAATTCCATCTTGTGCAGTGTTTGTGATAAGTGGGTGCACAAGAGATGTAGTGGTATTAGAGGTAGACTGCGAGATAATGCTGATTTCATGTGTGCGGTGTGCCGGGGAGAGCAAGCAGAGATTGTTAGGCGTGAGAGGGTTGAACTTGCAGGTGAGTCTCTTGAGTGTGTGGAGGAGTTTCATTATTTGGGAGACATGTTATGTGCCGGAGGTGGGGCTGGAGTTAGCTCGGTTGCTAGAGTGAGAAGTGTTAATATTGGGGGAGGGGTTGGGAGGGGTAGACCGAGAAAGACATGGGACGAGGTCATTAAATGTGACTTAAGGGTTAAGGGACTGAATAGGGAGGCTGCCAGAGATCGAGCAGCGTGGAGAGCCGCCATTAGGTGACCAAGGCCGACACATGTAAGCATGTTGGAGCCTTCAAAAACGAAAACGAAAACGAAACCCCAAAAAGTCACTGGATTAGGTTTCTTAGAACCCTGCAGATGCCAAAAACTGAATATACTGACTGTTGTAAATTTATTTTGTAATGTGCAGATAACCATATGAAAGTTATCTGCAGCAATTTTGCTATACACAACATATTTAATAAGGTAAAAGCTGAAGAAGTCTGTATCTAAAACACCATGACTGTTATGTGGTCTTTCACTTACTTGACATTTTAACACCCTTTTTCAATATACAGTCACTACCCTCTCATTCTCTACAATCTGTACCAAGTCGTGAACATACAACACCTTCCGTGTAAGTCCATTTCTGAAGTAATATGAGAGAGCTTTAAGTGCCATGATAATAATAGGCTTAAAACTGACCCCTGATACACATCAACATTCACAGAAAACTCTTCACCCAATCCTCCCCTCACTCTGACCTGAGTGCAAGCATTCTTGTACATTGCCATAACCACTATAAGCAGCCACTCACGCCCAAGCTTTCTCATTGTCCTTTTCACCTCCTCCCTAGGAACACTGGCAGAGGCCTTCTCCAAATCAGTAAAGTGCAGCTGTCTCTTTCTTCCTGTACATTTTTCTTGAAACAGTCAGACAGTGACTGTTGCATCAGTAGTCCCTGTGTCTAGCATAAACATTCTTTCCTTTATCATAACCAAGACTGTCTTTATTGCCTTTATTATCTGGTACATTAGTAATATTAAGCCTACCATATATAATTTCTTTTTTCAGGGCATCACCCTTCCTTATATACACATTTATAGTCACACTTTTTGACTAGTCATCTGGAAGAGCACATTCGTAGCTGTTGGGAAAAAGGAAATTTGCTATGTGTAATCAAAATTTTTGACAGTGTGAAAGTCTCACCTTGATATACAGTCACTCAAAAGAAACATCTCTGGGTACTTGTGGATGAGCATTCCCTGTTGGTATGTTTGTAGCCACAGTACCCTAATGTTTGTACCTACCACAGTTGATGGTAGCTGTCCATCTAGCCTATTTATTATTGTGTATCTGCTACTTACTGTGTCATGGTTTCAGCCACTACCTCCTTTATTTCAGTTGTCTGGTACCACTGCAGAGTATATGGAGGTCCCATTATTTCCTCCATGCCCTTGTAATTATTCATCACCAGAAATAACTGTTCTTATTGTACAGCACCTTAAATGTATGTTAATGTATACTATGGACACCCTTTTTTGGGGGGGTGGGGGGTTAAAAGCCTGTCAAGACCATGTACAAGAATGTTTTGGCAGCCATGAGTTGAAAATTAGTGGTAGGTGGTGGCGACCATCATCCACTCACTTGATGTAGTGCTGCCTACTTCTTCCTTAGTCTTTATCATTCTCTTTCTGAGCCTGCCCTCCTCTCTTCCTATTTCTCCCATCTTTCCTGTCACTTCTTATTGCTTTTCTTTCCTTTACAGGTGGCTTTATATTGAGTGACAAGCCAAATGGTTTCCTGTAAACCAAGAAACCATTTACAACGCTGGGTGGTAACCATATAACTAAACCATACGTTCTCCCTACGTGTCAACAAGTGGGTTGGTGGAGGGTTAGTGCCCCTCCCCGTAAAACAAATAACTCAGAGTCAGCTGGCCACCCCTTGCGGGATTATGGCGTCTGGCAATAGATAGATAGAGTTGAAAATCTGTCTTTACTGATCATTTCACTTTTTAATGGACTTTATTTTTATGAGAGAGGGGGGTGTGAGTTGGGAGCGTGGTAGAGAAATGGCAGGGGACAGAGTGACATGGAGGCGATTTGTTTGTGGCCACCCCGTTCGGGATTGAG
Organism: Birgus latro; assembly: GCA_018397915.1. NCBI lineage: Eukaryota > Metazoa > Arthropoda > Malacostraca > Decapoda > Coenobitidae > Birgus > Birgus latro. Next base: position 93,001 of record JAGKTI010001132.1, read on the forward strand.
GTGTCTGGCAATAGATAGATAGATAGATTTTTTTCAGTTGTGGATCCAGCTATTAGGTTAAAATCTGTCTTTTCTGATCATTTCATCTTTTTATGGACCTGATTTTTTTCAGTCGCAGATTCATGTATTTACCAAATTTACCTAATTGTGATATACAGGAAATGGGCTTTGCTCATGGGGTCTCGTCTCTGTTTCTCAGTAAGTCATATTTTGCTTTAAACTCATTTAAGTTTTTAGATTGGACGATCTCTTCGTCCAGGCTATTCCACAGTTCTATGCATCTATAAGGAAAACTATATTTCTTGATATCCCTCAAGCAGATTGTCTTCTTCAGTTTCAGTGTGTCCTCTTGTTACTCTCTTATCCCATACAAACAGATCTTCTTTGTCAATTTTATCTACTCCCATCATGGTCCTGAATATTGTAATCATGTCGCCCCTCTCTCTCCTCTCCTCTGAGAAAGGCAAATCCAGCCTTTCCAGCCTCTCTCTGTATGACAGATCTGCCAGACTGGGGACCATCTTGGTTGCTGTTCTTTGTATTCTCTCCATCCATCCATCATCCAATCCTATGTCGCCCCACAGAGGAGCGTAGGAACCCGGGGCTAGGCAAGTTGGTCCTGACATTTTAGATGAGAGTGACCAGCCTCACTCATCCCTGAGTGGCATTACATGAGCAACAAACCCCAACCACCCCTTGGATATAAACCTTTCACCAGCTCAATCTGATTGGAGTGCCGTAATTTCCCACTAAACCACCAGGCGCCAAAATTTGTTATATCGTTACCACCCAGCATAGTAAATGGTTTCCTGGTGTACAGGAAGCGATCTGGTTTGTCACTCAGTGTAGAGTCACCCCCAGGCAGAATGACGAGGAAACAATGAAGAAAAGAAAGACAGAAGAGGGAGTGTAAAGTCACCTGTAGGCAGAAGGACAAGGAAAGAATGAAGGAAAGAAAGACAGAAGAGGATTGAAGGAAAGAACGATGGAGGAGAGGAAAGAGCAGACACCCGAGAGCAGCACTACATTGAGTGATTGGATGGTGAGGGCCCCCTCCCACCACATCAATCTTGTGTATATCTTTCTTTTTGTGTGGGGACCACACTACTGCTGCATATTCTAACCTGGGGCGGATCATGACCACTATCAATTTTTTCATCATATCATCCATGTAATGAAATGCTACTTTTATGTTAGTCAAGAGTTTATACGTCTCTCTAACTGTCTTGTTAATATGTTTTTCTGGTGACAAACTATCCTGGACCAGCATTCCCAGTTCTTTCTCTTCTCTTGCTTTTGTAATTGGTTCATTACCCATCAAATAATTCAGTGATGGCTTCTTGGTACTTTTACCCATTTCCAATATTTTACATTTTTTGAGTTGAATTTCATTTCCTACATCCGGCTCCAATCATGTATCCTATCCAGATCCTCCTGCAGCATTTTATGGTCCTCCTCAACCTTTACCTTCCTCAAGATCTTTGCATCAACAGACTTGCATAACTGTTCACTCCATCTACCATCTCCATCCATCATCATATCACACATTGCCCCATGAGAAGTGTAGGAGCCCAGGGCTAGGCAAGTTGGTCCTAACATTTAAGATGAGAGTGACCAGCCTCACTCATCCCTGAGTGGCATTATGTGAGCAATAACCCTAACCATCCCTTGGATATAAACCTTCATCGGCTCAATCCGATTGGAGTGCTGCAATTATCCACTAAACCACCAGATGCCATAATTGGGTTATATGGTTACCACCCAGTGTAGTAAATGGTTTCCTGGTGTACAGGAAACCATTCAACTTGTCACTCAGTGTACAGTCACCCATAGGCAGAAGGATGAGGAAAGAATGAAGGAAAGAAAGATAAAAGAAGGAGTGTAAAGTCCCCCACAAGGCAGAAGGATGAGGAAAGAATGAAGTAAAAAAGACAGAAGAGGAAGGAAGAAAAGAAGGGAGGACAGGAAAGGGCAGACACCCAAGAGGAGCACTACATCAAGTGAGTGGATGGTGAGTGCCCCCACCTACCACAAATCTGCCATATTATTTACGTAAATCAGGAACATTACTGGCGCCAACACCGAGCCCTGTGGGACACTACTTGTTACTTCCCTCCATCCAGACATCCTGTCCATTATTACTGCCCTCATTTGTCTCAAAAAGTCTCTCATCCATTCCAGGAGGTTTCCTGTCACTCCTCCTATATGCCCAAATTTCCACATTTATCTCTAATTGGGTACCTTGTCGAAGGCCTTCTCCAAATCTAAATACATACAATCCACCCAACTGTCTCTCCTGTAGCTTGTCAATTGCTCTTGAGTAAAAGCTCAACAAGTTGGAAATACATGATCTTCCACTTCTGAATCCAAACTGACTTTCAGCCAAGATATTTATCTATCTATCTATCTATTGCCAGACGCCTCAATCCCGAACGGGGTGGCCACAAACAAATCGCCTCCATGTCACTCTGTCCCCTGCCATTTCACTACCACGCTCCCAACTCACACCCCCCTCTCTCATATACCTCTCCACTCCATCCCTCCATCTCATCCTCGGCCTCCCCCTCCCTCTCGCCCCCTCCACCTCACTCACATACACTCTCCTCGTCAATCTTTCACTCTCCATCCTCTCCACATGTCCAAACCACCTTAACGTGTTTCTCCTAACGCTTCCCATCACGTCCTCAAGCACACCACAACGCTCCTTAACTTCCTCATTTGTTAGTCTGTCTCTCCATGTGACTCCACATGCTCCTCTCAAATAACTCATTTCCACTGCTCTCACTCTTGACTTCTGTCCTTCCAACAGGGTCCAAGCTTCACTTCCATATGTCAGAGTTGGTATCACAATACTGTCATAACAACTTTTTCACTTCCATGCTCACCTCCCTGTTTCTTATCACTGCTTTCAACGAACCAGCAACCTTCCTTCCCTGCTGTACCCTTTCGAGCACTTCAGCCTCCAGACTACCATCCTTACTCATCACACTGCCCAAGTACTTAAATTCACTCACATTCTCCATTTCCTTCCCATTCAATCTCACTGTACACTCACTGGCTTCACTTCTCTCGAAGACCATCACTTTACTCTTCTCCACATTCACCTTTAGATTCCGTTTCTTACACACTCTCTCAAACTCATCTACCAAGCCTTGCAGCTCCCCTTCGTCTTCACTCAACAACACAGTATCATCTGCAAACAACAGTACAGGTAGTTTCCAAACACTGCCCTCTCTCACTAGGGCCGCTCCAACATCCACTGCCCGACCTTGTATCTCTTTTATAACCCCATCCATATACAGATTGAACAACCATGGAGACATGACACATCCTTGTTTCAATCCAACC
>JAGKTI010001133.1:0-28386 GCA_018397915.1 Birgus latro
TGGTCAGGCCAGAGAAAGATAAAAACACTAAACTCTCTCTCCTTCACAGGATGAGGGTCTAGGGCAGGCATCAGGTTCTGAAGTGTACATCAAATGCGATGATGTGGACGTGCTGCTCTTCCTGCTGCGGTGGATAGAAGTTCTCACCACACTACACATGGCTGACTTACCCTGTCCTAAGGTGCCCTGAGCTAACTAGGCCAGTTCAGGTCAACTTTGGTCTTCATGTACTACACAGGAGTTTGGCATTTTTGTAATATGCCTGCTTGGGAAAGGGTTAGTTCTGGCCATCATTCTCCCTTTAGGAGAAGGTCTGGTTTGGCAATGGATCTCATATTGACTGATTGAGATACAGAATTTACTTCAAGACAGTTTGCCAAACAACCCAATCCTGATGTATTCTGGACAAAATAAGTTGTCAGTTTTTTACACTCCAGTGGGACTGAGGCTGAGTATGTATTTTGTACAGATGGTTGATGTCCTATCTTCATGTACAGTACCACAGTGGAATTTGGCATCTTTGTATACTCCAGGATGCAAATTGCACTCTGGCATACTCTGGACAGGATACCAAATTTTTGCACTCCACTATGGTTACTAACATCTCTTGCTGTAATGAGTCTTCTTTAAGATATCAGAACCACACACTTCTCTGTTACAAATTGCCAACATCACACACCTCCATATACAGTGAGTGGAATGGAGCCTCATTATGTAGATTGGTTGCAGCAAAATATTCTACATCTGTCATCAATTTAAAATTTCACTTTCTTTTATATACTGAATGGAATGGAGGTCAGGATAGCTGCAGTGAAACATTAATCTTTCTCATATTTTCAGCTTCCCCCAATGTAGGTGTCTGGTGGTCTACTGGTTAGAGCACTTCAGTTAGAGTGACAGCCTTCCATAGGTTCAGTATCCAATGACATGACAGAGGATATTTTGATCATTTGATGCCACTAGGGAGGCAACTGGTCATCTACCCTTTAGTGCACATCACTGGACTACAGTAGCCTAGCCTCAGGCCCCTGCACCTCAGAGTCAAATGGGTTTGGCCCTTTATTTATTCACATATATTGAAGGGAATGGAGGCTACGTTTCTTACCATATACATCACTCTGGCTACAGAAGTGTTTTTGGTACTGTCCGATAGCACCTGACAGAACTCAGTCATTCCCACAGCTTGAAGACAGAGTCTTGGTTGCATGAAATTTGATAAGCCATAGTAATGAGGCAGGAATGAGTTTGCTAGGTTACTACTCAAATGAGTGACCATTGATAATGCTGATGACAGCAGTGATGATGACGGTTGTAATGAAAATTATGGTAATGGTGATCCAGATGACAATTGATGATGATAGTTACTGATGATATTGGCAGTGAGTGATGGTGGGTGTTAATGATGATGATGAAGTACACTGGGAGGCAATGAAGAACTGATACTAAGCCAGAGTGTAATGTTAAATCCTCTCCATTATAGCCACACTGTGAAATCTTGCAACTCTGAATAGTTACAAGGAAAACTGAATGTGCTCTGATCTGTGTGTGGTGGTCTGGTGGTTAGAATGCCCCAGCAAGAGTGACTCTCATAGAGTCAGTCCCCAAAGTAAAGAGGTTTTCAAGTCATGTATGCCTTCAAGGGAAGTAGGCTGGTCATCCCTCAAGTGTACCTGGTTACAGTAACCAGGGATGGTATTCTTGTGCAGTTGGGAAGCTTACTAATACCTTTCCTTAGCGGTTTATTTTTTATTCTGCTCTGTTATTTTATTCTTGTGTGCTATTCATGCAATCTGTTTTGACAAAAAGATATAAGAAACAGAAAAGATATTAATGGATAATATGGAAAATAAATCATTAAAGAAGAGGTGCTGGGGAGCCTCCTTACCCAACGATAATACGAGTCCCAGCCTTGGGACGCTACGCCTCAGTGGCTGGGGCTTCACACCTTCACCATCCTTGTTATATAAATACAACTTTGCTTTTAACCTGGAGTCAGGTGATGTCCTTTGCAGATTATTCTTATGGCTGCAAAGATACAATACAGATTCTCCTCAGCTTGCACAAGGAATGTATGCTGGAATAGTTTGTAAAAGTTAAATTTATTCAGGAAGAAAATTACTTTGATACATATGCATAATCACTGAATACACTTTTATTCAAGTTCAACAAGGGACTCTCACAATGAAAGGGTTTTAGTAAGGCTTTAGTCCTGCCAGTTCAAAAACTCTTCTCAGCTGAATACAATAAGTTTGATGATGACAAGAATAAAATGGAAAAGATGTCCGTGGGGAATGGGTTAGAGACAAGTGGCATTTATTGTAATACTACAATTTGTACTGTGTAAGGTCAAATACTTGGCCACAGTATTATAATATAGTATGTCTTAGGTTTTATTCTCAGGATGTATAGTTTTATGGACCATATAAACGGTGGGTTAGGAGATTTTGTAACACCTTTTCTTCAGTGATCTTGCCTTGCCTAAACACCTTATTAACCTCTTGTATCTTACTGGTGGAACCTTCAACACCTGAATTGTGAATCTAGCATTTGTCCTCTTCTAAGTTCAGTACACCAGGAATAGGCATTTAAAGGGTGTAGTGGCATGTTCTTTCACTTGTTCTCACTCACTCGCACCCAGTTTAGGTTTCCTGAATGATAAACACACACTTTCAAACAGCCACTACAGACCCGAATTTCCACATCAACTTCTCACATTACTCTCCAAAAGCCCTTCCACACATGTATCCATGTGTGGAAGTATTGAGTTGGGTGGGTCACTTCTCCCATGACAAAAATTGGTTATTGGATCAGTTGCTGTGCCAGACCCATAAATCACAGCCTTACCATGTATAGTACAGCTGTGCACCCATGTATTCATGTGTTAGTTGACCAGAATAGTACATAACATATATACTGTACTGTACTTGACCATTACAGTCCATAACATGCACTGGACTTGACCACTGCAGTACATAACATGTACATTGTACTTAACCACAGCAATACATAACATACAGTAAATTCATGCTACTGATGCAGACCATGTCAGTATTAAAGGTATATGATATATAAGATAATATCAGGGCACAGTATGTAAAACAGATCACAAAGAAAAAGAGTTACAGAGTCTGCTATACCACTGAGAATACTGTTATACTTTGTTTCGTGTGCACAAAATAGTAAGCCAGCGTTGTCTGCCATTAGTCGAGTCTGTTAAGTTGCTGTGTCAAGGGAATTGTGGTAATGATGGTAGTGTCGGTGACTGGTTATTATTGTTTTTATAATTATTGTATTCACCCCCATTTTTAGTATGAATTTTAGGGTTTGGCAATGCATGAGGTGTTATTGTTATTTATTATTTTATTATTTTTATTATTGTTGTTGGCATTAGTGTTACCCACCCCATATACCATATTAGCGTGAAATAGGGTCAGGATGGTTTTGATGATGATGATAACTGCAGTATAATTGTAGTGGTAATGATTATTTTACCTCTTCCATATACAGTATAATCACCCTATAATCTCAGCTAGTAATCCAGTACTCCATAAGTCCAGGCTTGACTTAAACTATTTTACTTCAGTGTCTTGTGTATTTGCTTCATGTGCAGTTGTGACAGAAGTGAGAAAAACAGGCTGCAAGAGTGAGGCAAATGACAAAGTGTTGTGGTGTTGATATGAATGTGCTGGAAAGTGTTAGAAGTATTCCGAGATGAGTTGACTTTGTGGAGAGACTAGAGAATGTCAGATTAACTAGAAGAATGGAGTGAGAGTGGGAGAGGGGGAAGGAGAGAGGGGGAGAAGGGGAAGGGAAGAGTGCGAGAGGGGGAAGAAAAGATTGGGAAAGGGGGGAAGGAAAGAGTGGGAGAGGGGGAAGGAAAGAGTGGGAGAGGAGGAAGGAAAGAGTGGGAGGGGGGAATGGAAGACTGACGATGAGGTGGAGGATCGGGGTGGCAATACAGTATATATGAATGGTGGTTGTGTGAGTTGGAGGGAGAGCAGCCTGATGGTGGAGGGCAGAATGACATGGAAGTGATTTGTTTATGACCCCATCCCATCCAAGATTTTGTTGTCTGGCAGTAGACAGGCAAACAGCATACCAGGAGGGTGATGCAAACCATTTGGCTGAAAGGGTCTGGACATGTTGAGAGGATGAGGAGAGAAAGACTGGCTGAGAAGGGTCACAATTATGTATGAGAAGGGAAGTAGGCCCATTCAGAAAACTAGTATGAGGTCTTGTGTGGAGACCTCCAGGCTTGTGGATTAAACAAGGAAGTGGCTCAAGACTGTGACACATGGAAAGCTGCCACTGGGTAAAGAGGCCTACACTTACAAGGATGGTCAGTGGTATCTAAACAAAAATGGTTTGTGAGGCATAAAAAGAAATCATTTGATGTGGTTCAACTTTGTGAAGTGAATGGAGTGACACTGGCAGTAGTGTATGCAAGTACAGTGGTTGGTAGAGAAGACAGAGACTACAACATAATTGAGAGTGGGAGAGAGTATGAGGGTAAGTGTTATGTCATTAATGAGTGGGAGTGGAAAACCATGGACTTTCCTTTGCCAAGACCACCCCTCCCAGTTTACAGCATAAGGTAATATGCAGGTATGACAAGCTTTAACAGGATATCATAACATTATATCAACTTACTGTACTTTTGGACTATAAAGTATTTTAGCAAAGTAAAGGGATACTGTTTTATCAAAGAAAAACTAATTTTGATATCTTTATAAGGTTAAAAGAGTAGGATTTGATATGCCATTTTGTGAATATAAATGGTAAACTGTATGAGGAAGAGGTGGTTGGGGGTTTGTTACATACATACTTACCAGTTAGGGACCAGCAACTGGTCACTTACCTAGTATGTCTGGACCAGTTGGCTTAGCTCCAGACCCCTTTACTTTTAATGGAGTAACAGAGGATTGGATGGTGGAAGGATAAGGTTGACATTCTGCAGATTTTACTGTATGAATTAAAGACATTGATTTTAAATTCTGTGAGTTGAGTTATCATATACATAACAATTTATGGGGGACTCTGTTAGCACAAATTATGTAATTTTGAAATGTTATCTTTTTTTCCAGGGAATACTGAAGACATAATGAAGAATATAATTTTAGGATATACCATGTTGTTAGAACATAGACTGATTTTTGAAAGTTACCTTTCTGTGAGAGAGAGGGAGTGAAAATTTTGAAGGTACAACTTTGCCAGAAGAAACAGCATAATTTTGAGAGAATAAAAATACTGTATATACATTATACCAGTAGAACAAGTATACTTTTGAGATACAGTCAGTCCCTACTTTAAGCCAGGGATATATTGCATGTCATTTTTTTCCCACACAGTTGGTAATGGAAGCTGGGAACAGATGCAAATCAGTTGTGTACTTAGCAAAAGAACATTACTAGATTGTTCTGTAATTAACTGTGAACTTGCAGAGAATAATATATACAAAGTGTACTTATGACCATGTGCATTCTCTCCAAAAGTACAGTACAGTATTTGAAATGTCTCAGTACTTTCAAACAGAACAATTTGTTTTTATACTTTCAAACAGTGGATGAAGCATTTGACAGTGACCTCCAGTAACTTGTCATGAATGTGTTTACCTTCTGGCTTTATAACTGCTTCAGTAAGAATGACCTGTATATGGCATACAAAATACAAGAAGCCATTCAGGAATGTTCGTCTTATGAAAAAACACGAAAAGAAAACACTACTATGAAGCTGTTGATCTCCTGATTCAAAATACTTTTTGGAGTGAGTGTGCAGGTCAGGAAAGGCCTCTCATATTGAAGGGGTTTATTAAGGTTATATCTGACCACTCCATTTCCAAAAGATTAAATTTTCAGGAAAAGGCAGGAATAAATTATTTACATTCCTGAACTCACTGAATTAGGTCCACATCCACACTTAATTACGGAAAAATTCCTTTTAGCACTCTCAGGATCAGACATGATAATATGGCATTTCATGTTTCATTTCAGAAGACTTATGTCTCCCTACAAATGCCAAAGAATAATTTTGTGTTAAGTGTTTAGTTGGTTTTACAATAGAAGGCCACCCTTGTTGTCCTGTCATGCTCCTGAGTGGAAGCCATTTAATCAAGGCCAGCTAGCAACTCACAGAGATACAACATGACCCATGATTTGTGGTTATTCTGTGGTTATCAGACTGTGTAGGATATAAAAAGGAACTATAACATGCTGAGTGTTCAAGTTCCTGTTCTGACTGTATTGCTGATTGCTCTATTTCCCAAAATTTACAGAATGAGGCATGAGGAAAAAGTTGTGATATTTGACACAAATCCTGGATTTATAATAAGGACTGACTGTGCACTATTTTTTATTGGTAAATAGAATTTTGAGAGATTCTGTACTATTTTACTGTACTACTGCTTAGCTATTTTATCTCCTACTGTCTGCCATAAGTAAGAATGTATGGGAAGTCAGAAATCACAGCCACTTACGGCAGAGTTTAGGGGACAGGATATGTTTTTGGTGTTAGTGATGTGGGTGCAGGACATTTTTGAGGGTTCATATTCTTGTGGGGTTTGGAGGCCCCCTGACACCACTTTCTTACCAGTTTATTCCTGCATATGTCATGGTAATATCTTCCTCTATTTCATATTGTATTATATAAACTGTGAGAAGTGTGAACATCGAAGATAGAGTTGTGAGAACCAAACGTGAAAAGACCTGGGACGAGATCATCGAATGTGACCTCAGGCATAAGGGTCTGAATAGGAAGGCTGCCAGAGATCGAGCTGACACATGCAAGCATGTTGGAGCCTTTATAAATGATACGACGAAACTGTGTGTCCTTTTTTACATTCAGTTTTACCTGTCAGGTTCATCAGAAAATTGCAGAAATAATACTGATTAAGACCTTTAATATGATGGCTTATATATCATTTTATTTCTTGCCACTTTCAGATCTTATTCAGTTTGCGAGAGTACCTTAGCACTACAGGAGTTAATGAAGACTACAGTACATCAAACCTTTCCAGCTTGAAAAATTTCTCGGTCTGAATAAAATAATCTGAAAATGCAAAGAATAAGATTGTAAGTATGTCACTGGGTTGAGGGGGTTCTGTTGTTACCTGTAGAGCTGATTGGCCAATTCCCCCAGTTCAGTTCCAGTTGAGTGGAAAAAGGTTTTACATTTTGGAACACTTCCAACACATTGACAACTCTATATATAAGTGCTCCTTACATGAGAGTACTGAATTGTAATACGCAAAACATTATAACTGCTAAGGAGAGGAATCCAAGAAGCCTCCTACATTTCCCTCCTTAGTGTCTATATCTGGTAAATACTGTACTGTCATAGTTTTCATGACCCTTCAGTCTGATGACATCTTATTTTATTCTTGCTGCTACCAGATCAATATTCAGCTTTTGGAATGGCCTCAATAAGTTGTTGATCCACCCTGGTTCATGTGATCAAGCCGACTTGTCTGTTCAGCCTCAACTAGTGAAATGGTTAATAAAGGGTATATGTAATCTGTAGTTCAGTGTTTTATAAGCTGAACATAATTGTCTGGAAATGGCAGTAATGAAGTATAAGATTATGTCAGTGTAGTGAAAGGGTTGAATTATTTAGAGAAATAAACTGGTAAGGAGGAGGCACCAGAAAGCCTCCTTAACCAGTGAGAATACAACTTTGTGTTCTTTCCAGATGCATTACTTAGTGGCACATTGCTACTGAAGATGTAACTACTGAATGGCAAAGTGCTCAGGTGTACTTCTTCAGCCAGCCAAGAGACAGTCATATTGAAGGTTGTAGTTTACCTGTGGCTTTTATAGCATATCACTGCAATTAGAAGTATTTGTCATCATCATCATCATAACCATTGTTGTCATCCTAACCCAGTTTTCACTATGATAGATCCCCTCAAAGCTGATTTTGAATTTTCTGGTGTAACAAGAAGAGAATTAAGGCTGTCATTATGCCAAAGGGGTTACTGGAAATTGTTTTATCTTCACCAAAAACAAAATCCTTAAGCTAAAAGAAAGAATTTGGTGGTAGCAACAATATATAGTTTTTAATTCATCACTATATTGCAGGAATTAAGAAGGATTCTTAGAATTCACAAATACGAAAAGGATAACACAATAGTTGCCAGTAAATAGCTTTCCCTAATTAAAAAAAAATATACGTGTTAGGTGGAGGGATGGGGTGGAGAGGTTTATATATGAAGTTTGGTATAAATTAGAGGAAGGGCAGCGTGATGGCAGAGAACAGGGTATCAGAGTCTATTGCCTCCCCCTCCAGAACTGTATTAGGGCATCCAACTATTGATACTTGGTAAATGTCCTGAATCAGACACGAGCTAACACATTCAATGTTGCTGTCAGAATACATCCTTTTCCCCCATTTCATCAACAAGTTTTGTGCTTTACTGTTTCTCTATCCCTGTTGGTGGATCCTACCCTTCCATTTGTATTAGTGGGAAAATAAGGTTTTAATAATAATGATGATGATGGTGATGATAATGATTATAGAGAAGTCAAGCATGGAATAATGGAATGTTGATGTATGGGGAATTCATAACATGGAGATCTTACTATTGTTTTTTTCCCAAGATCACAAATATAGCAGGATGGACTGTAAAAGCCACAAGGTACCAGCACAATCAAATGTTCACTGACAGTTCCCTACCAGCTGTGGCAATGAAGGTGTTATGAAATATATACAGGATAGCAATATGAGAACTGAGGATGAAACAGAGGGGTGGAGAGACTGAAAGGATAGGGAGGTGTTATTTGGAGAGATTTATGAGAGAGGGATGTGTGTGTTGTTGAGAGAGGGGTGTGAGCTGGAGAGAGAGAGGTGTATGAGTTGCAGAGAAGGGGGCGTGAGTTGGAGAAGGGGGGGGGTGAGTTGGAGAGGGGACATTTTAATAGCAGATGACAGGGTGAGATGGAGGCAATTTGTTTCTTGCCACCCCTTACAGAATTAAGGCATCTGGTAATGGACAGAAATAATACGAAGCACACCAAAACAGTAAGAGAAGGACGGATACACTGACAGTTGGGGAGGGGTGAGAAATATGGAAGGCAGGACTCAATGGCAGGGGATTTTCAATGAATTTTTTTTGTGATGGTACTTATATAAAGGAACATTTGTAAAGCCACTGTATTTATTAATGTAACGCCATGTTCTGGAAGTGATTTTCAGTTTACTTAGTGCAGCAGTCTTGGTGTAGAGGCACTTGGGTAGTATTATGTCTTGAGGCCTTCTCTTTATTTGATGCATGAATTCCACCTTACAAACCCATATTTAGGTAAGAATGGAGGTCACAGTGATGATGATGTTGATGGTTGACGACGGATGACAACGATGATGACAACAACGATATGCTTGGTGATGATGATGGTGACGATGACAAGTGATGATGACGATGATGATGATGGTTAGGAGGAGGAAGAACAGTTGGAGACAAAAGTTCACCTGGTATTTCACTTGATACTTCTCTTGTACTTATCACTTTCCTTATCTGGCTAATACTCCTAAACTGAGAGGTCTGATATGTTTTTCTGGCCACAGATGATTCTCTGATATGATGCATCAGGGAGGAAAGTGAGATGTGCCTAAAATATGAGGTGGATGCAGTGGCGTAGTAGGCAGACCTTTGTACCTGACTGATCACAGCAACAGTGTTTAAGAGATACCTACTCCATATGTTTTAAATGGAAAACAAGGTGATGATGATAACGATGATGTTGGTGATAATGATGTTGGTGGTGATGATGATGGTGATAATGATGGTGATGGTGGTGATAATGATGGTGATGGTGGTGATAACGATGGTGGTGGTGTTGACAGTAATGGTGGTGATGATGATGGTGATGATGGCAATGGTGATGATGAAAACTTATGTTTATTTAGAGAAACAGTGTTTAATTGTGAAGATACATCAATTTCAGTCTCTCGTTATTTGTATCCTCAATTTAACCAGTTCACTCCAGCAATGTATTTTATATTCTGCTTTTGCTATCAGACAGTTTTATTCAGCCTTATTGAGACTTTTTTCAGACTGAATGGGTTAGATATGGCCACTGTTAATCCCGTAACAGCTAGATATTCTTCCAAGGCTGAAAAATGATCATCTGGTGGTAGCAAGAGTAATAGAAAACACACACACACACACACACACACACACACACACACACACACACACACACACACACACACATTCTCCAAGTGAAAGAGTTAAACACTTGTAGTATTGTATATGGTTATCATTCATTCATCTGATTTATACCAACACTGAAAAAAAAACACACTTTATACTGTAATGTGGCCTAATGGGTTTATTAAGACTCTTAATTGGTAGATATGAAAAAGTGGACATTTTGTTCACCAACTGCTGTATTCATGGTGCCTGCAATTCAAAATATAAATCAAAATGAGGAAATGAGCAGCTGAACATGAAATGTGGATCATGGCTCAGAATTCACAAACAAACCTGCCATCAGTTCTCTTATAACCAACATATACTTTTGCAAGACTGACAAGGAAAGCAGTAGCACTGAATCGTCCAGTGCTGTGTTCATGCACACATATATGTACATGCAAAAATTACACCATATTGCTCCTCTAGTAATACCCATAATAACATGGGTTACTGTACAATGGATATTTTCTGTGGACTGGAAGCAAAACCCAGTGCCATAACTAGCTTTTAACTTCCCACCAGTTACTGGAAACTGTGGAAAAAAAAAAAACATTCAAGAAAAGTAATAAGATCTGTAACAATGCCTGAGTCTCCTTTCGAGCTCTGACTGTGAGTATGTCTGGCTGAATGCTTCCTGCTTATGAGTGATGCTTTGCAAAATAAATAAGATAAAATCCTGGTTATGACATGGCACTGATCATAAGTTTGCTTGTGAATTTGGTCCCAGTTTTCTGTTTCATGCATTATATTTGTTTCCAGGTGCTTTCAATACTTAATATTGCCCAACCTATAACCTAATCTAACCTAACACAACATAATGTAAAATACCAGTAGAGGAAATTAGTCCTAGGGCATTTACATTGGTTATCTTCTAGTGTCTTCTAGTGTCTGTGAACTACCAGGCATGTGCTGATGTAGAACTACAGTTTGTGTACCAAAATACTGTAACCCCTTCCAACCAATGATGTGTTTTCTACATATTTTAATTGTGCTGTCTCCAAATGATTTTATTCGGCAGAAGTGAGGCCTTTCAAATTGGGTGGGTGAGAGAACAGCCTGCTGGGAGTGCTGGGTGAAATGGAGGCTATTTGCCAATGGCCATCTCTTTAAGGCATCCGGCTATTGACAGACAGGCAGATGTAGCTTTCATTTGACCCTTTCATTATTTGAGGTGGTGGGGATGAGGAACCTACAGGTGGTGGTGTGTACCCTGGATGGAGCAGCTGCAGCATCCACCTGGGAGCCAGACCTCCTCATGATTCCCTGCACCTCACCATGGGAAGGACCCGGGTGAGGCATGGTCCACCACAAGGGGACAATGAATCCCTACATGGTGGTATGAACTGTACTGTACCTGTAGGATGGCCTCACAGAAACAGTTGCTTACCTGTGGTCAACAAATCTGCTCAGCCAGGCAGAAACAGAGTAAACATCAACAACAACCACTAGATATTTTTCCTCAAGAATAAAATTGTCTGGTGGTGGCTTGAACAGAATAATATATACATCACTGCAGTGAAGGGGATAACCTTAAGAATGAGAAAGCCCATGCGATTGTCTCAGGTAGTAGATTCGACCCAAATGATTTTACTGTTTCTCTTAATGTTCATCATGCCAAGTAGCCTTCATAAATTCACAGTTTTGCAGAAACTTAAAAAACTGTGAAGAAAAATATATATTTATAAAATTTCATATTGAATCTTCTCTCCCCATCTGTTAGGTGTAAGTAAGGGTGGAGTTGGTGATAATGATAATGATTAATTCTCTGTTCTCTTATTTGCATTGAAGTAATTTTGATGTACTGATAAGGTACAGTATTTCATGGCTTATAAGATGATACAATCCATTAGGGAAAAAAATGCATTTGTATAAGCTGCAAAATACAGTACAGTAGTAGTAAAAACAGTAATATCATCCACTAAAGAGAAGGCCTCTAGAATCCTATTACTGTACCACATATTTACAATGAGCTTTATCTGCAGTGTTATATTCTATACTCTGTCCACTTTAACTTGGCCTAATATTGCTATCTCTCCATCTTGAATGCTAAGCTTTAACAAGACATTAGCACTAGACTATAACACTAGTAATGAAGAACTGCTAAGGAAAGGATGTAGAGTCATGGAATTGTCATTTTGTCACTGAACTACAGGAAATATCTGTAAAAGGACAAAAATCTCCGCCAAGTTAAGGTGAACGAACGTCAGTAATGCTGGGTTCTCTAAGGTTTAATTTGACCATTTGTTGCCAAAGAAATGTGTATAGTTTTTTAATGTGCAGTGTGCTAGGGATGTTGTGTGTGTTAATGAAGTCTGTTGTGTTGTGGTAGGGTAGATCAGGATAGATTAGCCCTTGCATCCCTGAGGACACTTAGTATTTTATTCTTGCAATGCCACACATTTTCGTTAGCTAAACCCTTCTTTACACAGGGGAGATAATGTACTCACTGCAGGAGGTGCTTCTTGGGCTAACTTTGTGTAGATAATGCCATATCAAGAATGGTACAATTTTCACCACAACAAAGCTACAACTACTGAAGACCTTAAGGGTGATTTTCTTTTTTCCCCACATTTATAAATGCTAAAATGTGCTTGGATGCATTAGCTTTGGTAACCTAATGGTGGCCCTCTACACTGCTCAATCTCTGGTAGCCTCCCCACTCAGTCTCTTATCCCTGAGATCACACTTTATGATCTAGCCTCAGGTCTTTTTTGGGTCTGCCTCTCACGCCCTACCCTCAACATTCACATCTCTCAGTTGCAACCAGTTGTTATCTTCTATCCTTTCAACATGCCCAAACCCTCTCAGGCTGTGCCTTCTTATCACAGCACTAAAACATTTAAGCCCTACCCTTTCTCTAAACTCTTCAGTTGCAATCCTAACCCCCCCCCCTCTGGCCTTGCAATCAAGGATGCCTATACATTCATCTAAACATTATCATTTTTGTACATTTCAGCCTATGTTTGAACCCTCTTAATTCACCCATAAGGTCATCAGTCAGCAATTATATAGTAGCTGTTTAATGGCTGAGAATGCCGTGCTAAGCTTCCAATTGGGGAGCCTAATTCTGCCTTTTCCCTGACGGGCTCTTTGTTTGCCCGTGTCCCCACAAGTTGGGGATAAATATTTAACAACAACAACAATGGCTGAGAATTGGACCATTGTTTATATACCATTTACTACACAAAACAAGCCTGGGAATAACCTCAAGTTATTATATCAAGTTCTGAGACACTTGATAAATACTGTATAAACATGTTCTAGGGATGTAGGGGTTATGTTGATTTTTGTCTTCTGTATTCCGGCAAGATGATGTGATACTCTTGAAGCCGAGGTAGTGTTAGGTCAAGCTAGCTTACTCAGGTTAGGTTAGGATCCTTGTCTCTTAAAATGTTCTGATGTTAACTCTTTTTGCCTTCTAAGGATGTGCCTACTCTTTGCACCTGGTGTCATAGTTCAGTTTATTTTGGCTACATTCAGATTATTTTATTCAGTTTTAGAGGCTTTTCAGGCTGGAAGTGCAAAGAATAGTCTTTACTGCTTCATTAAAAGGGGTCATCTCTAACTTCAATATGAAAGTTCTTTTGTACTGAAAGGTTTAATCAAGCATGTATTCTAGGCATTTGAGGGAAGTTGTAAATCCCTTTGAACCTGTGGTCTTTTTAGTGTTCTTCTGTTAATACTAAATTATTTTAATCTACTTACAAAAGACCGCTGATATTGAAGGGGTTATTGATGGCTGTATCTTACCCCTCCACTTCAAACAATTTCTCCTAAGTTGAATAAAATAATTTGGAGGTACAAAGAACACCACCAGATGCAAGAGATTAAGGTTTTTTACTCAGGCTATCACAAGATTATTTAGTTCAGCTGTGGGGAATTCTGGTACATCAGAGGGCTACAAAACTGTCTCAATTAGCCCTTGGAAAGCTCAGATTGCCTTTGCCTGAATTAAATAGTGTGGATTAGGGTCGTATTTTGTGATTTTGGATACACAATACTGTAATGCCTTCCTTAGCGGCTTACTCAGCACACTGTTTACAGAATTGTCTTGTACCGTGTGACAAAAATGGCATTAATCTTCAAACAGTGTAAGTAATAAAGGAAAATGTTAAGGTGAAATATGTATAATAAATCACCAAGGAAGACATGCTTTGAAATCTACTGTGTCATCTACCAGGTTATTTTGGAGAGTATGAGGTACGTATTAGGACCTCCTTTCAATTCTGTGATGCATTTTTTTTTTTTTCTGTCCAGGCTTTTTTTTTTTTCAGCTTTTGTGGAATTTTCAGAGTGGGGGTAATAGCTATGTATGGCCTTCATGTAATTCCTCACAAAAGTTCTCTCAAAAGTTGCATAAGCTAGCCTGGAGGAAGTAAAATTTTAACAGAAAAATGCATCACCAGACTGAAGGAGTTAACAGTTTATTCTTACATAACTTGTAAGAAAATGTCACTCTTCTTACACTAACTTGGCCTAAATTTGTCCTAAGTTTGTTGCAACCATAAATTAACACTAGAATATGGCCAGTCACAACAAACTGCTACAGTAAGGATACAGAGCCACAGCATTGTATTTTTCTGCCACTGAGCTATGTGAAATGAGCTGCAAAAGGATGGAAATGTGGGTCAAGTTAAAGTAAATAGAGTATAGGGAGCTTCCTTAAACTGATGACGCTACAGGCCTTAGATTATGACCCTCAGCCTGATTGAAATACCTCAGTGTGTCCATGGCAGCAAAAGGGTTAACATGTTCTAGCAGCAATGTTAGGAAACCTTAATGGATGTGCCTAATGCATATTTTAACCAAGTCTAACCCCATCAATCCCATGATGTATTTTTTTTTTTTAATCATATTCTACCAATTAACAGATGATTTTATTCAGTTCCAGATTGACTGCTAGTAGTGAAGGGGTTTGGGAAGGCTATACCTGACCCCTCCCATTTGAAAAGACTCTCCAAAGCTGAAAAAAATCGTCTGGCTATCAACAAATGGTTTTATTAAACTTGGGATAGACCTCTAGTAGTGATGGGATTACTCTAGGCTGAATCTAACCTCTCGAGTTTGAAATTCTCTCCAATGGTAAATCAAGCAAAAATGGAGTTGTTACATACTGTGTAGCTTACATTAATCCCTTCACTACTGAAGGCCTATCCTAAGTTATCATCTGGTGGGAGCGTAAGGAAAAAAATACATGATGGGAGTGAAGTGGTTAATGAAATGTAAGAATGTATATTTTTTCCTCCTTCCGAGACCCTGTGTTTAGATGTAAGGATGTGTTATGGTTTATGAAGAGTTTATGTTGCTTGAGAGAGAGGTTTGGTCAGGTCTGTACTGGCTGATTCATCAATATACGCTGAAGATGATCCTTGCACATGTTTATATTGTACCCTTTATATCACTGGAGGTGTGTGGAGAGACCAATAGACAATGAAGAAGTGAAAGAGCAGTGTCATTTTGATGTGAATGTGCCGGAAAATTTGGGAGAAGTACCTCAAGATGGTTTGGCTTTGTGGAGGGAATGGAGAATGAGAGTGACCAAGAGTGTTTGAATGAGAAGTGGAGGGGAAAAGGAATTGAGAGTAAGGATGAGGTATTGAGGGAAAGGAAGTGGGAGACCAAGGATGAGGTAGGGGGGGAGGGGAAATGACAGAGAAGGGGGGACAGGAAGAGAGAGACCAAAGATGAGGAAGAGGGGGAGGGGAAGAGGGAGACCAAGGATGAGATTGATGGAAGGGGTGGTAAGGTACATGAGCAAGGGAGTTTTGAGTTGGAGGGAGAGCAGCCTAACAGCTGAGGACAAAGTGATATGGAAGAGATTTAAGGGACTTAGCCAACATGATGACCCTGTCCCCTGGCAACATGACATACCACATCTGATGTACTATACTAAACTGATCAAAAGTGCCTGAAATCCTGACACCAGACTGGTGAACAAAGCACATAGATGTTGATTTATTTTGATTACTAGGGGGAGGGGGAATGACTTCTGAGTCTAATGAGTACTGTATTCAGATGTTGGGATAAGAAAGGGACAACACTGAGGTGCCTGCATGAAAGTAACAAGCATCATCAGGAGAAAATTACCCCTTTGAAGTACTGCAGTTAACCCCATCCTACCCTGGTGGTAACACCACATATGGATGGGTGGGTAGGGGGGGATAATTATCCACACCAGATCCCCATGGAGTCTTGTGGAGACTTGTTACATTTTGAACTCAGATGCCTTACTTTTCCTCTCATAACAAAAAAAACATTTTTCCTAGAGCTTTCACTAAAAAGAAAAAAAAAAATCCAAATCTGTGAATGTCAGCCCAGGCTTATGAGGATGTAATCAACGTATTCTTAAAGCTCAATTTGCCAGAGGTATGGTAGGACCCTGATATTTGACACATATTTGTGCAGCAACAACAGTTACTAAGTTGAATTAACCTGCATCCCACACTACATAGTGCAGTTAGCAATGATAAACTGTCCAGATTTGTTCTAAATAAACTGGATGTCTGCCTTTCCTTCCAGATACAGTATAAGGTTTAATTGAATGAGCCTAATAAGTGGTTTAGAGACTTCATTGCACTTAGTTCTCAATCATTTGTTTTGAAAATTGTATCTCATTAGCCTCTTGCATGTCAGGTATGCAATCTGTAATGATATTAAAGATGCATACAAGATCATTGTAAAGTGTTCTGGGTAAAATAAATTGCTAAGGGTTCCTTGCATATCATTTATACAATCTAAATTGACATCAGAAAAAATATCATGCAGGATCGTTGTAAAGTGTACTGTGGAACCTCTAAGGAAGCAGTGCTACACAGCCTCTAATGCCACACAGAATACAGGCCAATAAATGTAAAGTGTACAACAGATAACTAAGAAGTGCTGCAGCCTCCAATGCTACCTAGAATACAGTCCAAAGCTGTGGTGATGGATGTGGGAAAGGCACAGTGTAGGAGGAATATAACTACAGTAGTATGATACATTCTTTAATGTCCAGTATGACATCTCTTTTGACAAGTATGGCATGCTTATGAGAGTATGATGCATCTTATTTGGGGGGGGATTGGGCATACCCCCCACTATCTTCAGCAAACCAATTACTACCTTTAATAAAGGAACAATGTTTTTTACCAAAATATATGCAGTTAACTTCTCGCATAAATGGCATCAAAATAATTTCAATCCCTATTGCCAAACGCCTCAATCCCGAAACGGGGTGGCCACAAACAAATCGCCTCCATGTCACTCTGTCCCCTGCCATTTCACTACCACGCTCCCAACTCACACCCCCCTCTCTCATATACCTCTCCACTCCATCCCTCCATCTCATCCACGGCCTTGTCTGGGAGTAATTTCATCTTACTCAAATTTTTGGGTAATACCCTATGAAGTCCCCCGAGGCTTGGCCTATCGGTTCATAGGTCCTTCCCTTAGCGTTTCCTTCTGATATAAGCTTTGAAAATGAACCAAACCCGTCATTTCCGGGTGCCTCTTAGATCCAATACCCAGTTACGACGGCGATGACCAATGTTAATTAGTTTTTTTTTAGTATGACGAATAGTATGACAGCTTGTGATGTATTTTTATCATCTACGCTACATTTTATGGCAAGTATGACGTACTTTAAGAACATTTTAGTAACTTTTGCGTTGTTTCGATAATTAATCATTGTTTCGCAGTACGTCTATTTCGCCTCTTTTTCATACCCAACTTTATTTGCCAGGATGGCAGAAAATCAAGCACAAAGGGAACCCAATTCACACAATATATATTTTCCCTTGATTGGCAGTATCAGTTAGCTAGAATATAGGTCATGAGGGGTGAGAGAGGGGTCAATGATCTTGCGGGGACGAGTTGTGGTGTGCGCCGAGGCCACTGAACAACACCTCAAGACGGCGGCTGAGACGGGCATTTGTCAAGATGTTAAAGGAATACCGGATATGCATGCCCATGACGGTGGAGGAGGTGAGTCACGGGGGTATCGGTGCTGGAAGGGTAGGAGAGTGTGCTATGAGGGTAAGAGAGGGGCATGGTGGTGTAGGGAAAGGCAGGAGGGGAAAGCTGTCGCCCTTTCTAACTTAAGTACAGTCCCCGCCGTACCCCGTAGGTATTTTTGCGTTGTATGAGCTGGAAGGATACATGGGGGTGTGCATGAGGGGCAGTAGTTTGGTGTATCAGGTTGGGATATTGATGCATTGTATCAGGCTCTTTATTACCTTGGATAGTATTATGAAGCCACAATAGAAGTATTTATCTGATCTACCTGGTTCAGCTTTGAGTGTCTACCACAGTCAGGCTGGAAATCCACTGCTGTCACAGTTTATGCCATTCTTCTAAGTTAGTTTGATTTGGCTCTTTGGGACCCGAACTGGGTGAAATGGGGGGTTTTTGTGGTGCCCGCTGCAGAAGATTGACCATCCTTCTCTTAAATTTTTCCACTCTACATCCGATTAAGCATGTTACACATCCTGGGAGGCAGTGGCATAGTCTTGGACCTTCATTTAGATATGTTATGGCTGATACATACTGGTGTTGAGGCATTGGGAAGTGGCATTCACTTCAGGCTTGTAACAGGTGTGGCCAAACCTGGGATGTGTGCAACTCTCGATTTGCCCTTTCTCAGATGTTGGGTTATAAGTACTTATTTTGGTTGAAGTCCAGCCATGGATGTTAGCACCGAAATGGTGATATGTGGAGGTGTATGGTATGTAGGATGACTACTGGGCCTTATAAACAGTCTGTGAAGCCTATTCCCAGAGTTAAAAAAAAAAAAAAAATTGTGGGTTTTGATTAGTGGACAGTGTTTACGTTTTCGTTTTCATTTTTTGAAGGCTCCAACATGCTTGCATGTGTTGGCCTTGGTCACCTAATGGCTCGATCAATGACAGCCTCCCTGTTCAGTCCCTTAACTCTGAGGTCACACTTAATGACCTTGTCCCATGTCTTTTTTGGTCTTCCCCTCGCAGCCCAACCCACGGTATTAATGCTTCTTGCTCTCTGCACCCAGTTATCATCCCACATCCTCTCCACATGCCCAAACCACCTGAATCTACCTCTTCTCTTCACAACGCCAGTACACTCCAGTCGCATCCTATCTCTCAACTCTTCCATTGTAAACCCAGCCCCCCCAGCCCTTGCACGCAGGGACACACTGCACATCCACATTATCATTGTCATTTCTGCACATTTGAGCCTGTGAATATCCTCTTCCTTTACTCCCTAGGTCTCACTACCATACAATATCACACTCCTAACACAGGCTGCATACGAAGGTCCCATAGCACATAGGGAGAGTCCTCTCAATGTCAGGAGAGGCAACCACTTCTCGCCCCAGCCACAGAGCTGCTTCAGCTCCACCTCCAGCACATAACATATCTCCCAAATAAGAAAACTCTTCCACACACTCAAGAGACTAACCAGCAAGTTCAGTCCTTTCACACCTGACAATCTCCACCTGCTCTCCCTGACACAGAGCACACATAAAATCAGCATCATCTCGCAATCTACCCCTAATACCACTACATCTCTTTTGCGTCCACTTATCACAAACACTGCACAAGATGGAATTACTTCCCACGCCCTTGTGGCATATTGCACATGGCCACTCTCCCTCTTTTTCAACAGAACCATACTGCCACCAACCCTAGATGCCATCACTTTTGTTTTATCTGCATTTACCTTTAAGCCCTTGTGCCCCATACCATCTCTCCACTTCCTAAATCTTTCCTCTGCCTCCCTTTCATTCTCTGTAGTCAACACCAAATCATCAGCATACAACATCTCCCACTGGAGTCCGTTTCTGAAGTCACGTGAGAGGACTTCAGGCACCATGATAAACAACAAGGGACACAAAACTGACCCCTGATGCACACCAACATTCACGGAAAACTCATCACTCAAATCTCCATTCACTCTCACCTGGGTGCGAGCACCCACATACATGGCCATAACCACATTAACCAGACACTTCTCCATCCCAAGCTTTCTCATCGCCCACTTCACCACCTCTCAAGGGACTCTCAGAGGCCTTCTCCAAATCAACAAAAACAAAGTACAGTTCCCTTTTCTTTCCTATGTGTTTTTCCTGATGCTGTCGAACAATGAATATGGCATAAGTGGTCCCCCTGCCTGGCATCAACCCAAACTGCATCTCATCAATATTCACTCTTTCTCTACTCATACCTTCCAGAACTCTTTCCATTACCTTCATTATCTGATCTAAAAGCTTTATACCTCTATAACTTCCTCTTTCCAGGGCATCACCCTTCCCCTTATACACATTTGCAGTTACATTCTTCAGCCAGTTATCTTGGACAACACACTCATATATAATCATATTTATCAGGTCAGTGACTAACCTCACTCCTATATCTTCTGAGGCCTTCAGCATTTCAGCAGTCAACCCAGACATACCTGCTGCCTTTGCCACCTGCATCCTGCCTATTGCCTCACTCACAGGAGCAGCATCAATCAAAGGCCAAAAGCCAAACACTGGATCTGCTGGCTCCAAACCTTCTCTATCCCAGTCAAACTCCTCATTCAACAACTGGCTATAATGCTCTCTCCATGCATCTTTAGTATCCCCACTGTTCACCACTACCCTTCCTTCATCATTCTTCACACTCTGCTCACTTTAATATCCCGATTATCCCTTTTCACCTGATTTGCCACCTTAAATATCATATTCTTCCTTTCCATACGATTTAGGTTATCAAGTAAAAGTCCCTGTGATGACTTCGCCCTGTACACCTCTCTTCTAGCCCTACGCTTGGGAGCCATGTATTCTTCTTTGTTACCATCCTTCTTCCATTCCCGGAAAAGCCCTCTTTTTTCCTTAACTGCGGCTTCTAAACCCTCATCCCACCACCAAGTTACATTATGTCTTGGTGGACCTCTTGTCCATCCACATACTGCATCAGTAACTCTCAAGAAGTTGTTCTTGAGGACTCTGTATTAATGCCTCTGTCAACAGCTTGCTGTTCAGTCACCACTCTTATCTCGCTGTAGAAAGCATCACTTACTGCTTGGTTTTCCAGTTTCCATATTTTCCTCCTAGGTACATATGTGTTCTTTTTCATCACTCGTTCTTTAAGCACCATGTCACGTATCAGTAATTTGTGCTGCGCACACTCTCCTCCTACATTAAAATGTTAGCCCTTTGGCTTTGTATTACCCAGTTTGCATTGTATTGCTGCAGATTTCAAAGGGTTTACTAGAGAATCCTAGGCCATTAGAAGTGTCAGATGTTATTTCCATAAATATTTTGGCTAAAGATAAGGATTTTAGTATTCTGTTTCCATCTTAACAGTCAAGTTTTGCTGCCCCATAGAAATCTACCACAGCCAAAGAGTCACGATGCAGTAGTAGTATTCCTGTGTGATAAAAGTGTATTTCTGTTTAGTTTTGATTTTTTATATCTATAACTGTCTATATTTATATCAGTCTCTGTTTATAATATGCCATATCTGTCTATCTTTGTTTTTGTACCTGTCTGTATCTCCATCTGTGCTTTTTCTGTCTATCCTTGTCTCAGTGTATATTAACCTTGAATTTGCCTCATAATGCTGTGTATAGATGAATTGTGTTACCAGATGGTGATGTAAAATGAAAAAAATGCTGATGTATGGTAGATAGAAAACTATCTGTCTGTGTATTGCCAGATGCCTTAATCCCGTAAAGGGTGGCCACAAACAAATTGCCTCCAGGTCACCTTGTCCCCTGCCATTTCGCTGCCCTCCCTCCAGCTCACACACACACATTCCTCTCTCATATATATATATATATATACCTCTTCACTCCATCCCTCCACCCCTCCAAATCACTCACATACACTCTCCTCAATAGGCTCTTGCTCTCCATCCTCTCCTCATGGCCAGACCACCACAGTGTACAGTATTTCTCCTGATGCTTTCTATCACATCCACATCCACACCACATCACTCCTTCACTTCCTCGTTTGTTAGTCTGTCTCTCCATACAACTCCACATGCTCCTTTCAAATAACTCATTTCCAGTGTTCTCACTTTTGACTTGTGTCCTTCCATCAAGGTCCAAGCTTCACTTCCATACATTAGAGTTAGTGGCCTATCACAGTACTGTCATGCAGTGACTTTTTTACTTCCTTGCTCACTTTCCCATTTCTTATCACTGCTTTCAAAGAACCAGCAACCTTCTTCCCTGCTGTACCCTTTCAAGCACTTCATCCTCCAGACTTCCATCCTTACTCATCATACCGGTACTACCCATGTAGCTACTGAAATACTGTACACTCACATTTGCCATTTCCTTATGATCCAACCTCACTGTGCATTCAGTGACTTCATTTCTCTTGCAGTATTTTGCCTATGTACCATACTATATTTCTATTCATAATGGCTTAGAGTAGCTTTTACAGCACCATACTTGTATCTCTTACTGCCATTGAGAGAGTATCGGTATGATTTACCATTTTTCTATAAATCTGTCCCCTTGGGAAGGTGCAGGGAAATATGGGAAACTTTGGCTCCTGGATGGACACTGCATCTGCTTCACTCCACCCAGGGAACACAGCACCATCACGTGTAGATTCGTTGCCAGCGCCTTGCCATGGGGAGGAACCCTGGCCCAACCCTGGATTCATGCATTTTGAATCATACATGCTTGAGCATCCTGGAGGGTGAGATCTGTGTTAGCAACAGAGCAAGCTGGAATGAAGTGGTGTATGAAGGGATGACTTACTGTCTGGTACTGGTATTTACCTATAGCAAATAAGTAGTGAAACAATGAGGGTACACCAGTGATTATTATGACCAGATTTAGGATGTTTTCCATTTTATTTGATAGTAGGTGGAGGCAGCCACCATCTACTCACTCATTGTAGTGCTGCCATGTGGTGACTAAATTGAGTGACAGACCAAATGATTTCCCTTAACTTGGGAAACCATTTACTGTATTATATTGGGTTGTTACCACATACTGTAAGCAAATGATTCCTGGTGGTCCAGTTGTTTAAGGTACTCCAACTGGATGAGACCAGTAAGGGTTTACATTCGTTGTGGTTGTGGTTTATTACTCATTAAATACCACTCAGGTAAGCTTGTGTTGGAGCAAAAAAGGATTGGGTGATTGACTAATTTAGCTAATTTTATGGGTGGTAGTTTGGTGTAGTGGAACTGTGAGTTTGTACATGCAAACATAGTACTCGTAACCAGTAAAGTGTGCTTTGTGAGTGTGTGAAGAGCGAGCAACTGTTTGTACGTACGCCTATCATCATAATTTCATCTTGTTAACTTTCAGCATTTCTGGTGAGGTGGTTGACCAATAACAGAAGAAGAACTGAGCCAAAATATTTACTCTCACATTTTTTCACTGGATGTGCATAGCTTTTATCACACGTGCAATATTCAGTTCTCTGCTCCCAACTTGCCGTGTAAACCACTGCACTTTGGTGACTGAAACAAGTTCTTGAAGTAGCTATTTAAGGAGTTTATTGTGAGCTAGGGCACCACAGTGTTCCCATCGTGAGCACACGTCCCAGACTGCCACACATCTGGTCTCACCATTGTGGTATCAATGTTTGATTCAGCATTTTTAAGATCTAGCAGTGGGGATTTACAGTGGGGGGATGATATTACAGTGGGGGTACATATACAGTGGGGGGGCATGGATATACAGTGGGGGGTATGGATATACAGTGGGGGTACAGCCTTGTCAACGAACTGCGTTCATAAATGCTTAGCTATTGATCGAATAATAAAACCCAGAAATGAGATGAGTACCCTTGCTGATTTCAGCCCCTGAACATAGAAGAAAAAAAAAAAAGTTCATGGAAAATTATGAGCGTAATATCTGATATTTAATGGTTAGAATTCATGCAAGAAAACATAGTGTTACAACAGGAAATATTTTTAAATTCGATTTCATGGTGGATTATGTCAATTGAGGCCCTCGGTACAGTCCCTTGGAAAGCTGAGATTCCAGGGAGTTTCTTTGGTCTCATGAATAAATACAGTATATACCGTGGCTAAAAACAAAATTTATTGAATGTATCTACTACCTGCCGAAAGAATCTCTTCCCTGTCTCACACAGTAAAAAAGTTATTAGCCTCTGAAAACCATCATGGTCAGGCCAGGTCGTGTCAGGCCGCTCATTTCTCAGCTGAACGTAGGGTAAACATTGCTTCACTCGCTGCACCCGCCCACTCGTAACAAGAATGATACCTGGGTGTCTTAATTCTAAGCTGTTGCCATGAGTTTTTCACAAATGTTATCACAAATGTCACTGCTGTTTCAGTCACCATTGCATTTTTCTGAAACTGTATCTACATGATTGTTTTATTTTACTGCACAGATATTTCTGAAATACAGTGCCTGTATTTGTGAAAGAGGTAGCTGATTATGAATTATTGGATGATAAAGATGATGATTACCATTATCAGTGCCACACTGCTGTGCCTTTGGTTTTGGGGTAGAGGTTAGCATTATGATTGCCATGATATATGGAACCAAAAGTATTGATCAGACTTTTTTTTTTTTTTTAAGGACAAGACTACTGTAGATGTAGGTCAGAGCTTGATGCAATGTAATGTTATCTTATCAAGGACATTTGCCTCAGGAGGCCAGGGCTTAACCCCTTTTAATATTTTGATTATTTTGATTGTGTTTTTATGTCAGTTATGCTGCCACCATATGATTTTATTTCTTAATACTAAATAAAATTGTTGACAATATACACATTAGATGGTGGAGAGGGATGCTGTCACATGGTGACACCGATATAACGAAGCAACTCCTCTGTCCAGTGATGCATAAATCCCTTAACTCCCTCCATATTCCCTGAAAGGAGAATGCCGGACGGTGGGAGAAGGGCAGCTTCAGCCCACAGAGCACTGGGTTCATGTTTCAGATGAGCTTGGGGTGACAACAGCAGTGTTCAAAGCATGTGCAGTGGCTACAGAGCCTTTCAGAATGAAATTAAGGATAAAACTGCTACACTTTTACAGTATGGTATTACAGTCTTTATAGTTATGTCTGAGTGTAGTAGATAGTTGGCTACCATTAACCTTGGAAGGTAATATCATACGAGTGAAATGTGGCTACGTGTATGACGGATATCCACACAGTGGTAGCAGACCCTCATACAAGTGCAAGGAGTCACACTCCGAGGGCAGAGAATTACATTGTTGCAATTCATGTTACACATCTCAAATTTCTTTTTTCCAACAGTTTCCATTAAGTGTTGGGAAGCAGTTAGCTGGTTTTGGCACTTGATTTAGCTTCCACTTCATAGAAAATGTCAGCTTTACCATGGCTAACCTCAAAATGGGGATTCCTTAAGTGGAAGCATGTCATTTGATCTGATTTTAGTGTAGTGAATGCCTTGTAACATTTTGCTGCCATATATCCACAGTACCACATCGGCCAGCTGTACATGATAGCACGACACAGCAATGAGCAGAGTGACAATGGTGAGGGTGTGGAGGTGATACAGAATACTGCACACACAGACCCAACACACGGACAGGGACAGTTTACAGAGAAGAGGATACATTTGTCTGGGTTTGTTATATGTTTTCTTCCTCATATGTCACTGTCTTCCTATACAATAACAATACTTTATTTCTTTTTTGCATGTAAGTGCAGGAAGTAGAGGTGACCATCATCCGTGCACTTGTTGTTTACAGGGATAATATATTGGTTAGGTTGTGTTTTGGCTGTTGGCTTTCTTACATTAATCACTCTGTCCCTCTGTAGCCAACAATAAACCATCATCATTTGTTGGTGATATGTTCCAAAATACCACAACTTTCTTCATTGCACTCATAATTTTCCTACACTAACTTGGCCTAGATTTGCAGCTTCTGTTACATAACTCAGTGGCAGAAAAAGACATTTCTACCTTCTTTCATCCTTTCCATAGCATATCTTCTTGACCAGCATCATTTCAGGTGTTATTCTGTTATTACAACTCAGCATTATAGATAGAGAAATGGAAACTTAGACCAAGGTAGAGTAAGGTAAGTCTGTATATTCGGGAAAATCAGCAGATCCACTTCATAGGCAACAGTGGAACTTCAGCAGGCAATTTTGCTTTTACCATAGACTTTGTAGGGGGGAAAAAAAAAAGAAGAAATACTTATAACACAAGGACTGGGACATTTTATGGTGAAGAGAGTACATTTGTCAGGGTTTGTTGTTGTTTCCATCCTCAGACTTCAGTGCCAGGGCCAGCATTTTGGAAAACGAGGGGGCATGAGTCCGTAGATTTACCACAGTCCTTTTAGACAGTCCAATCAGAATTCACTTTTTTACTTGTTTTTATTGTGAGAGTAAAGTATTATTGGCAAGTGCAAGTGCAGTAAGATATTTACTGCTAAGAGATCTTTGTATGTGGCATGTGTTAGGAGTGTAAAGCTGTATGGTAGTGAGACCTGGGCAGTAAATGAAGAGGATATTTGCAGGCTGAAACGTACAGAACTGGCAATGATAAGGTGGATGTGCAGTGCATCATTGAGTGCAAGGCCTGGGGAGGCTAGGTTTATGATGGAAGAGTTGAGAGGTAGGCTGGGAGTTGAGTGTATTGGTGTTGTGATGAGGAGAGGTAGAATGAGATGGTTTGGGCATGTGGAGAGGATGGGGGATGATAATTAGGTCCAGAAAGTGAGAAGTGTGGATGTTGGAGGTAGGGTTGCGAGAGGCAGACCTAAAATGACCTGGGACAAGGTCATATAGTGTGACCTCAGGGATAAGGGACTAATCAGAGATCAAGCAGCGTGGAGAGCTGCCACTGGGTGACCACGGCGACACATTCAAACATGTTGGAACTTTTATAAATGATTCAATGAATGATATTGTTTTTATGAGTAATCATTGGTCTGCCAAAAATATGGGGAGGGGGGTATGCTTCCCAAGCCCCTCCCAAATCTGTACCTGTACTTGCTCTCTTTAGTGTATGCTGCATGTAAGCATTCTTCATTGTGAGCAACTTTTTTTTTGTTTTATTAATTTTTGTTATTATGTCTAGATATCTATCTATCTATATACCTAGGCTGCTTCCCCCAAGAAAAGAAAGCTGATTTGCTGTTTTTCCCCCAGTTTACAGAACCACTTGTGTGGAAAAACCTGTTATACAATAATTTAGAGCATATTCCTGGTTTATAGTATACTAATATCTCCATGAATATGTGTGTGGTACTGTAGGTGGAGGTGCCCATCAACTACTGTGAAACTACTTACCTTACTGTGTTGTGTGATAACCATAGTACCTGATGGATGCCTGGTGATCTAGTGGGCTTAGGCAGTTAAGCCAGATGTTTATCTAAAGGGCTTACATCTGAGGAATGGTTAGAGTTTATTACTTACATAATGTAGGGATTAATTTGGCTTGCCCCAGGCCCATATGGTCCTGTTGAGGGCACTGAAGGATTGGATGATGTATAGGTAAATGTAGCTATGTTTGTCTTGATATTCATCTGTGCCTGTTTATCAATATATCACTTAGTATGTGTAGATGGATAGAAGTCTTTTAACTCCTTTGATATGATAACAGTTTCATAATCCTGGCTGCCATCAGATTACTGTATTTTACTCAATTAAAGGCAGTGTCCTTTCCTCGGAAGCATAACTTGTGTTATATATTAAGTATTTTCATCTGTTTTAGGGCTTTTGTACTAATCAGACCAAGATTACTAACCTCACTTAGTTCAGTTGATAGCCATATGTATTTGATTAGCAGGCAAGGAAACTTTTTGCCACAGTATAACCAAGGGTCACCAAATTTCATTCAGCAATGACTTAGTTCTTAAGTTGTGGAAGTGGCCCAGTGTTGTTATGAAAACAGACTGAGTATACCAGTTGTTTGTTGACAGGAAGTTTTCTTTTTTCCACCACACCAGTGTTCTGTCATCTTTTTCTGTATTTTTAGTGTGGCCTTTTTTGTATTTTTAGTATGGCCTTTTTCTGTATTATTAGTATGGCCTTTTTCTGTATTTTTAGTATGGCCTTTTTCTGTATTTTTATTATGGCCTTTTTCTGTATTTTTAGTATGGCCTTTTCTGTATTTTTAATATGGCCTTTTCTGTATTTTTAATATGGCCTTTTTGTATTTTTAGTATGACCATTTTCTGTATTTTTAGTATGGGCTTTTTCTGTATTTTTAGTATGGCCTTTTCTGTATTTTTAGTATGTTTTTTCTGTATTTTTAGTATGGCCATTTTCTGTATTTT